>JAVJAQ010003898.1:600000-905001 GCA_032362365.1 Zygogramma bicolorata
TGAAAACCCATTGTTAATGGGAATTTGTTTCAGTTCTAATCACGTCAAGTAGGTACTACATGTTGGAAATTTGGGTGGTAATATTTCAAAACTACAAACTACCTACACATGAAAAGTTCTATTATCTTCTAGATGTGTTTTGATTCAATGATGCATTGATCATATTTTTTCAAATCCAAGGTTGTGCAATGCTTCAGTGGGGTACAATGAACTTGATGAATTGAGTGATAGCTTCTTTCCACACTTTTCAAATGCTATCTGCTACAATTAACATTAACCTAATTTCTATTTGCATTTTTTATGAGATTGGTTTTTTCTTTGTAACATTCTTTACTCATATATGAATTCAGCAATCTACTTGCTCCTGAAGTTTCAGTGATCTTTCAATTGAGAAGAACTATCTGTTTTAAACTATCATATCATTACAGATTCAATGGGATACTTCTAGATCTTAGACATGGCCATTGTGTGTAGGTAAACTACTAGACGTTGGCCTAGATATTATGCAACCTGACTAATGATGTGGCTGTAAGGAACATACCTATTCATTTTTTCGAGACCTCATCTCAAAAATGTCGGGAGGGCCTCCACATCATCCACATAACCGGCAGGTTCCGGCTGCTAACATTGCTAACACTGCTTGGAATCATTTACAGGTAATTTTTTTTTCTCTTAGCAACTTTGTGATAATTCTCATAATGGTTACAACTATGGATTGTATAGTTAATTTGGCTATTTAGTAATGGAACATTACTTTTTTTCCACATTATTTTTACATTCTATGGGATATATAAATTTGGAATGATAGATTACAATCAATTTTGGTAGGGGATAAATTAGTAAGTTTGATTCTTTGTGGTGAATATCTGTCAGTTGTTTGTTATTGTTTACATTCTGATAAAGTGAGGTTTTGATTCTGATTATCTCTTCTGAAAAAATAACTCTGAACTTCTTACACATGATGAGAGACATGAAAAAAAACTCATTATCTGAAGTTGTCTACCAATTCCAATTTGAAATTGAGGAACCAAGTCAACTCAGCAAGATTTTATAGTTTGTCAGCTGACTTTAGGGTGGGGTTTCAGTGACTTGTTTTTGCTGCTACCTTTTTCATTCGTATGGCAGATTCTATTTATTGATATCTTATATGCAATATTATGAAGCCTTCTGGATGAGACACTGTTCTAAGGAATTGATTGGAGAAAAAATTTAATTAAATTCATTCAAGGTGAAAAACGAACGAAGGATGGTAGAATCTAGTATTTTCACTCGAATTTATATATATATATATACATATATATATATATATATATATATATATGTGGTACGTTTTTATATTGTCTCACATTCTCATAGAAGTGGTTAAATTTTGAGTTTTTAGTTATCTTCTCACAGATAAATGGGTATTTGTGTAACTGCTGAAAACCCAAATTGTACCTCATTTCACATTTGCATATGTTTATTAGGAATAGAATGAGAAATGACATGGATAGTTCCATGATGACTGATGACTGGTGGTTTTTTTTTTGGAGATTATTCCATGTTATTTTTTACTGTTTGAATGTCATTTTCTTGTGATGGTTTTTTTTGGGTTCTTAACCTACCACAATCTGAAAAATAAGAATTCATATTTGAATTCATCGAAGAATAGAAGGACATTTATGTGAAAATGCGAAAATGATATTTGCCTTTTTCTTATTCAAGTCAATGTAAAAAGAAAACAAACCTCTATGAGAGAAGTAACATCAAATATTCAGCAAATATTCTCTGTTGATGTGTCAACATTATTCACAGATGTTTAAGTCATTAAAAAAAAAGGAATACAAAAGTTGTTGATTGATACGTTTCATTGTCTTTGAGTTTTATACCGTCAATCAATTCAATTCAAATTAACTTCATTCAGCGACCATTTTTACTAACATTTTGTGAGTACATTAAAAATATCCTCATCTTTTCTGTATTTTATTGGTGAATATAATTTGTAGCTCCCTGATGATGACAATAAGCATTGTCAAAATATTGGAAATATAAAGTTATGAGAGTTCACTTGTGCTTTTGCTGCTACTCCCAATTTAAAGTGTTTCAAGTTTTGTTAACTTACCACTTCCCTTTAAAATTTCAAGAAAACTGAAATTTGTGAGAGAGGCCAAAAATTTAAATTTTCTGAGTTTTCGTCAACAACTAGCAAATTCTGTTTTTGTTTCTCACTATATGGAGTTGTATAACAGTAGTTCAAAGATGATGAAAAAATGACTCCTAGGCCCCCATTTTGAAAAGAAAATGGATGGTCCATATTTCATTTGGAATTTTTGACTCGGATGCCCTCTAGGCTAAACCTGAAGTAAGTTGTAATTGCTTTATTGTTGGAAATATCGGCCTCAATGAAATACAGTTTTATTCCAAATAACACATTTCTAACTTTTTGGTTCAGGTTCTCCAAATTTTTCAAATAGTTTCTAAATTACAGAAGACATCTGAGAAGCTGTAGGACAACCGGTGCAGTATTGTCCTTCCGCCCAAAAATTCCTGTCAAATACCAAATCTGAAAATAACTCCAATATTGAAAGTTATTCATTATTATAAGTTATTGAAATATAACTGAACACGAAAAATCATTATTATATTTGTACGGTACTGGCTTCTTCGTAATTAGTTTCATCTTGAAGAAACCCTGCGAGAATATTGGGCCGTGGCTTCCCATTTTTGGGTGGGTAATTAATTTTCTCTGCGTTTGTTGCTGAAAACTGATGGCATAGTGCTGAAGCTCACTGTTTCAGCTACGATCTGAACATGATTCATGCTGGGTTATTTGACCACCTAAAAAGTGTTATGGCCTTACAAGTTTTCAGGCTACCTGTACTAGTTGAGATCTTGAACCGAATGTCATGTACTACATTTTGTTGTTTGAGATAGGAATGTGTTACCTGGAATAAAAGTATAGAAGGCGAACCGAACCGTTTAGTCAGCGCACGCCGGTAAAGCATCACATCTGTCCCACTTTTCCAGACTTGATTTACATATACTATTATTTCTCATTGAATTTTTTGTTCAGTCATAATGAAATATAGCCTATATCACTCCTGAAAAGTGTATCTTTCCATTAGTGGAGTAATTTTCATAATTGGATCAGTATTTATGAAGATTACTCTCTACAAAAAACTTCACCTCTTATAACAGTGGTATGGATTGAAGCCGATATTTTCAACAATAAAACAAACAACACTTATTGCCGGTTTGGCCAGAAGCGGACTCAAATAAAAAATTCCAAATGAAATCCTCTTTATTTTTGTATACTTTTATAGAGAGCGTGACATTCTATTTTCAACGATACAACACAAGTGGCAATTTTTTCTTAAAATATGGGTATAGCGGCCATTTTCCCTAATTTATATCGACGGTATGACATTATCTTTGAACTATTGTCAAACAATTGAATAAAGTGAGAAAGAGAAGACAAAATTTCATTGGCTGTTGAACGAAAATTTAAATTTTTGATCAATTCTCATATTTCAACTCTCTATAAAGTCTTCTAGATAGGAATTGGTATGGTTTAAACTTCAACATTGAAGTATATAGATGCGGAAAATAATTATTATCGTTTCATGCAAAATAGAACGAAGCAATAGTCAACCAGGTTACAATTACAGGATTTGGTCGCGACTGAATATCAACTATTCAACTGAGCCACCGTGCCACCCCCACTACTTTCGCCTGCCTGCTCAGATGGTTGAAAATAGAGTAGTTCAATCACATAATCGCGATTTATAATTTCAAGCTGGTCGATTGTGAGTCCTGGCTGGCTACAATTTCCATCGAAAGTGCCATGAACCTATATTCGTGTTCCACATCTGTACATATTTTCTAAAGTTTAAAATATACTGCTTTTTGTCAGGACTTTCTTAAAGAATTGAAATGTGTCAGAATAAGCCAATTTTTTTTGCAACTTAGAAGATTTTGTATTTTGTTCTTCACTTCATCAAGTTAGCGAAAAATGGCTCCTGCGGCCTCTTTATAATAGTAATGGTCACTCGTGTTAGTGGCGGCAATTGAACTTTAGAAGTGGGAGGGCAAAGCTGAAAATTTGAACATTCTAATCATTTCTAATCCATTCTGTTGACAGTTTACCAATCGCATCTAGCTCGTGTATATTATTGAAAAGAGAGAGAGAGTTCTGTCGTATGGTATAGGAAAAATATAGAGGGGGTTCTTTTAAACTTTTTTACGTTTCAATCGCGGCCGAAGTCGGGTACAATAATTATTATCTCATTGTTGAATGTTTCGGCCTCAATGAATTATAGTCTTATTCCAAATTTCAAATTTTCAACCTCACAAATAAGTAAATGGCTCTGTGTACAATGATTTTATTGTCACTTGGTATATATGACGTCAGATTTAAGCTTGTCCGAACGTCACTTAACGTAGGGAAGTTATGAACGAATACATGAGATGGTACCAACATTTTTTCGAAACCCGGAGCTTCCCGATAAACTAACCTGTACAAAACAAGGACTGAACAAACAAGGGACAGCTACTGTTCTGCAGTTGCTTTTTCAACTGAAGAGAAAACCGGAGAGCAGTGAGGACCGAGTAGCAACTACCTCTGCTCACACGTTTACCAATCGGTCTATTAGTCTAACCAAGATGGGACTAAACGAGTATTCAAGCAACAGTTATTTTCACGTCAACCGTCACTTAAACTTCATTTATGTGTATGCCCTGGTAATGATTCTGTCATTACAGTACGAATCACAATTGAATCACAACTCTCAGGTCCCCCACCAATGGAAGAGGGCAATTTCAAGACATGTTCCTTTCATTCAATCACATTAATTTGATAGCTTTTTGTATAACAAGGGAGAAAAGTGATACTTTTCCTCCCGAAAATGAAGTTTCGTTTAGTAATCATTCAAGGGAGGAAAAGGCACTTTACCCCCTGTTATACATATGATTTTTCAGCTTCCTTCAAATAACAAGTCATTTTTGAATAATTTATTTATGAAACTAACAAACAAAATTCATTGATGAAACTAAACTAAGAAATAGGTACAGTCTAGCATGCTCTCGAAATTCCGAAAATTACGAAAACCTATAAAACCAAAAAAAAATTATTTAAAAAAAGCTGTCGACGCCGGACTTCGAACCAACACCTACAATACCTATAAACCTATAATGAACAGTGAGCGGCAAACGAACGCGTTATCGAAACTGACAGATTGCTGTAGCTCTATTACGGGGGTGCGCAAAAGTTCGGAATAAAATTAATATCTGTTTAACCAGTAACTTAGGAGAGAATCGCTGAAACGCATTAATTGATTTCAAAGTGAACGCATTTTTTGGCAATAAAATGAAATATTTTTTTTCAACCCCTTAGCTGCAACCCTCCCCAACTTTTTTTTTTCAAATGCAAACCTATGTCGTGTATGGGCTCATTGAAAAGCTCGTAAAAATGGAATATGACCATACCCTTTTTTTACCCATGTGGTTACCACGAAATGAGAAAAAACTCTTTAAAAGTTAGAAATACCTACCTAGTGCTATCTACGGGTGGATTAACGTTGCAAAAAACAAATACATATCTCTTATCAGGGCATTAAATTTGGTACAAAAAATGCAACAACTTTTTTCTCTTTCTGAAGTACACTGGTCAACAATTGCTTGGGATGGAACTAATTTTATGTGCAAGTTTTTTGTGAAAAAATAAATTCCAAAGAATGTTGATGCTAGATTACGTTATCAGTTTTACACATAAATCAATAAAATTTGTTGTGGTGCCTGCCCAGGTTGGTCTGTTCTTCAAATTTGTAAAATTTTATAAACTAGGTACTGGTGATCCTTAGCAATTGTTGGTCAGTCTACATCATCATATGCTGAATGCCACTTATTTATTAATATATTTACTTCTTGAAAATATCTTACCTTCTTAACTGATTTCTATTATTTTACAAAATACAGTGTGTTTAATGAATAAACGGTTAAAATTTCATTTATGTAATAGAATATAGTTTAGGTGGCCAATGCCGTATAAGTTATTTCACTGATGACGCACCATAACGCTGTGCTAACTTAATATTAAGTTAGCAAAGCCACCCCTTAAAAAAAACTATATGCGCGACAATTGATTTTTTTTCATTAACAATTGTCGAATATCATACGACATTTGATCAATACTTCGGGAATTTGAAAAAATAGTTTTTCGATAGGGTTTCAAGATAAAATCGATAGTTCAAGACAATAACAATTTCTTCTCATCTCAGGCACTTTTTCAAAGAAAATAGTGATGACATATCGATACTGACTTCTCGACAATTGCATATTCCGGTTACTTCCGCGATTTTATGAAAGAATGTTGAAAAACAGTGAACATCCTAGCGGTGTTGCCACATGGTAGAAAACGTAGGAAATATGCGAGGTAAAACATGACAAGGGTGTGATTTCCAGGAAATTAAAAACATTTTTGGTGGTTTTTCATATGGAATGAACTACGACAATTACTCGACAATTATCTACGATAATAGTTTCGAAATTTGAGTTTTATCAGGAATTTTAGCGAGGTGGCTGTGCTAACTTAATATTAAGTTAGCAAAGCCACCCCTTAGAAAAAAAAGTATAAGCGCGACAATTATTTTCTTTCCACGACAAATTCTCGACAATTATACGACATTTAAAAAAAAATGTTACAATGATTTTACTGCAAGTGGCCTTGCTAACTTTATGGAGGTCAAGAAATATATACTTCGAATAGAGGTGGGCGGAAAATTATTTTTTATACTTCCCTTCGTCATACACTCTCGAGCTCCCCCAAAAGATAGAACCTTCTGCGAGCAAGGCTTGACAAATTGTCTTGGATGGCGAAGCATTTCAGGGCGTCTTATTGATTTTACGGTAGCGCATTGGCTATTTCAACTGTGGGGGAACCAAAAAACCTCACAGTCCCTCTTCATGAATAATGTACATATATAGTAATCATAGAAATTGCCGCATGAAACACCCATATTTTCTCAGTGGAAATCACAAAGGTAAAAAGAGGAAGGAAAGTTGAAGTTCACCTCTATATGCAGTATCTGCATTAGAGGAAATGTACGAATACGAATCCTATCAACAAAGATGTCAGTGGCCTTAACAAAACAAATCAGTAAGTGACAGAAATCAACGAAGAGATGATATGCCGTTTTTCCATCCCAAGCATCTGTCCATGCAGAAGCAATACTGTTGAGCCCCACAAATATTTGAACACTCCTACTGAGGTGACCTATGCCTCTGGCATTCGAAATCAGTTTTATCAACAAAGATGCAAATTCTTCAGCTAAGGGGAGTTGCGACTGGAGATATCCGCTTATATTCACGAACAAATATTCACGTCATCCTTTTACATCAACAATTCGAAATGGTAGTAGGGGTGATAATAATAAATACGTGGTAGCATGAAGTCCAGTTTAAATTCTTTTTTGTCAGCTCAAATAAAAAAGTTGAACGAATGGAATAAAAAAAATTGCCGTCTCAACACTATTTTTTTTTCAGGTACCGAACTTTTTTCCGAGACAGCCCCAGTTGGCGCACATGTCAAACGAACATTCCTTACTACACCAGCCCACGTGGCACACTCCCACCACTACGGAAGCCATGAAAATGCATCCACACTCACACGTGCTGAGCGAAATGTTCAAGAACGAAGCGTTATTTCCAAGAGACTGCGTCGATTTGAGCCTAACCAGGAACGGCAACCAAAACGGAGAAGTGGCGCCGATACCGATGAGTTTGAGCGTTAGGGATACCAACAAAATAAACAGTTTGCCCCCTAGCGCGCTGGACATCCAGGCGGTCGAACTGATCAAGGCTACGAGTCCCAGCACGAAACCCGCCAGTCCCGGATTGATGTCTGCGAGTCCTAGCTTGAAAGTCGCTAGTCTCGGAACGAAATCTTCGAGTTCGGTTCCGAAATCTGCGAGTCCGATCCTCAAGTCTGCGAGTCCGGGTTTGAAGTCTGCGAGTCCCGTCCTGAAATCGGTCAGTCCCGGTCTCAGTTCGACGACTTCCGGTCTGATCGCCGCCGCCGCCACCACTTCCGGTTTGATTACTACTCTTCCGGGGATGATTCCCAGCAATTCGGGTATGTTGCCCGTCAGTTCGAATTTGATTTCGACCAGTCGAAGTATGCTGTCTGCGAGTCAGGGTCTGGCGTCGGCGAGTCCGGCTCTGCAAGCCGGCAGCCCCGTCCCGAAGTCGATCAGTCCCGGACTGAAGCCGGCTAGCCCCGGTTTGAAGCCCGCGATCACCCAGGGTTTGCCGTTTCCGCCGGCCGTGGAAGTCATCAAGACGCAGAAGAGATCGAACGTGAGGGTAGATTCGATATTGGAAAGGCTGAATCCGTCGACCGAGAAACACTTCCACGTCCTAGAGCACAAACCGGAAGAGAGCGTCAGTAAACAGCCTACTGAGAAACCGGAAGAGAAAACTGAGGTTACGGAAAAGCCCGTCAGTGTGATAGTGCAACCGACGAGTAGTTTCGACGACAATAGCAATTCGAGCAGTATTCTTAACGTTCCTACGTCTACGAACGTCAGAGACGAAGATACGGTTTCGTCTTATAGTAACGAGGACAGTTTGGACAGTAACAAGTCGAGGCGAAAGCGTAAACCCAACAAAACCATTAGGGTATCGAAGGACGAGGAGAAACTAGAAGAAACGGGCGTGTCTGCCGAAGCTTTTTCCAAAGAATCCAAACCGGCAGCCGAAACGGAAAAAGATCCAGTCCATATCGTGGGGCAGATGTTGGAAGAGGGCAAGAGTCCTGAGAAAGCGGAGTCTTCGCACGACTTGGACGAGCTGATTCCGGCGAAAACGAGACGAAAAGCTTCTTCCGAATCCGAAACCATAGACAATATCGCCGCCATGGTGCAGGAGGGTTTGAAGGAAAAGAAGCAGCAGAAACAGCAACCGCCAGCGGAAAAACCGAAGGAGGAAGAGAAGCTCGAAACGCCGGCCAAGCCGATATCCGTCAGCGTGATCAAAACGAAGGAACACCTGGCCGACGTTTTGGCGGACACGGCCAGTCCCATAACCACCACCACCGCGACTGTCGTCACCCCGGCTCAGAAGAAGGCCACCAACACTCACTTCGTCGAAGTCGAGAACAAACTGGAGGAGATGTTCGCAGGAATCGAGGATTTCAGCGATCCGATGAAGTCGGATCCTCTGGACCTGGACGATTCGAAGTTGGACGATTCTCTGCTGAAGCTCGTCGACGCGGAGCCCTCGACGAGTCAGAAGAGCGAAGCCGCCGTAACTTCCAGCACCGAGGTGAAGAAGAAATCTCCCACGCCCAAGAAAACGAAACGCAAGGCTGCGGCGACCAACAGCAGGTGGAGCTCGGACGCGGAGTCGACGCCGAAGAAGAAGATGGTGAAGAAGGTCAAAAGCAAGGCCAAGGCGAGCGTCAAGAAGCCGGCCAAGGCGCAGCAGAAGCAGCAAGCGAGCAGCAAAGCCGAGACGGCGAAGGACGTGTACGCCTACGATTCCGGAAGCAACACGAGCTCGACGAAGTCGAAGGGCCCCTTCATACAGATCAGGGGCAACAGGGACTCTCCGCTGTCGGTGAACGTGGTGAACACGCCGGCGAACGAGGAGGACGGCGAAAGGCGGTTGCCGAAGACGAAGAAGTTCCACGACGACGTCGAGTACAGGCACAAGGTGCGATCGAAAGGTCTGCACTGCAGCACGCTGAGCAACAAGTACGACGCCCAAACCAAAGACGCGAGCTGGATTTGCGCCTTCTGCAAGCGGGGGCCGCACGCCAGCGAGCTCTCGGGGCCGAGCTCCGACAGGGAGATAATCCCTCCCGGGGACTTGTTCGGCCCGTACTTCATAACGACGCAGTGCCCGGAGTTCGAAAGGCGGCTGGACGACCCCTACGACAAGCAGTTCAAGAGTAAAAAGATCAGCAGAGCTCTGGACGAGTCGGCCGTCAAGAGCTTCGGCAAGAAATCCAAGCGGAAGCATTCCGAAATCGACGGCCAATCGGAGAACGAGCTGGACGTGTACTTGGGAATCACAGAGACTGGAAATAAGAGTTACGAAGTGTGGGGGCACGAGGACTGCATCGTGTGGTCGCCGGGGATTTACTTGATCGGGCCGAAGATCGCGGGTCTCGAAGAGGCCGTTTGGACTTGTTGTAACGTGACGTGTAGGTCGTGCAACTTGAAGGGGGCTAATATTTCGTGTCTGAGGAGGGGGTGTCTGAACGTGATGCATCTTTGTTGTGCCAGGTCTGACAGCTGGCAGTTCATCGATAGCGAGTTCAAGGCGTACTGTCCCGAGCACAGGGTTCCGTGACAGGAGCCAAACACTTTCTCGACTCGAATGGAGGTTTGAGGTAAATTGTGATGATTTTAATTATATTAGTTGGTACGGACTTTCTCACATTTTTAAATGTTTACTGTGTTACGAGAGAAAATAAAAATTCCACGAGAACCTTTTTTGCCACTCTGGTACGGCTTTATATTTATTTTAAATTTTTATAGATGTCTATTTACCTATTTATTATATTTCCTCATTATTTTGTTAGTGAGTGTTCAGTTTTTCAATTCGTTGGTTCACTATTTATTTTCCTGTTTGGATGTTTGACAATTCAGAAATGAATTAAATTGATTTATTCGACTTAGTTGAACCATATTTTTATGCTAGTTCAGATGTAACGAGTTGATTGATTTAAATATAACCATATAGAAGTTTTTTATTGAGCAGGATTTTTAGTACACAGAAAATGACTATTCCTATCAGAATGTAAATATGTTTTCACGGCTATTTTTTTATACAAATAATTTATTAATTTGATTGCAAAATTTGAGTGATTTCGTAAGGTTTGAAATAACCATCTAAGTGGAACAAAAAAACCTCCTATACTCATGATTTCTTAAGATAATCGTGGGAAATTTTATGTTTCCTTCTTGTACTAACTTCTAGTTCAAGCCTCATCCTAAATTGATGGTGAAATAATTCCTCTTTGGGTGATTCCACTTGCAATCGGTATTCTTTTGATAGCAACGATTTCAAATTCTTGGAAATAATTCACAAAAAAGATTTGCTTTCTAACAGAAATGAATCAATTTTCAATCAAATGTTCATTATTATAATCATATTCTTTGTATTCGTTCAGAATCTCCAAAAAATGCTGTCGATATTGTGAACTTGAACATAATTCATATTTCCTTTGCTGTGGTAGATCAGTATTTCAAACTTGAGATGGCAATCTGTCTCTTTCAAAATGGATTAATTTAGCCTCCGCATGACAAACATACTGGGTGCTGATATCAGTACTTTGTAGAGAAATATTTTTTGAAAAAAGCTTTCTCTAATAATTCTTGCCTATTGTTGTCACCGAATTATGGCCGAATCGCTGTAAATCTTCGATCTTTTTATTCTACTATTTTCTCGAAAATAAAATGGAAATTTTACTCGAGTTTGATGACAAACCTTGTTCAAGGCAAAATCAAGCTTTGGAAAGAACAATAGGAATCTCTTGGGATAACACACAAAATACAGCTCCTTCCTTTGTTGATGAATATCAGTTTGTTACCAAAGTTTATGTTCAACGTACCTGTAACAAAGTGGCATTAAAAACTTGGTGTGTATCTTGAGTTTTTTTATTTCATTGTTCGAAGAATCATAAATATTATTATTTGTATAATTTTATTTGTACTTGCAACTACCTATGTATAATTTATAATTGGATAAATGGTAGATATGTTCATAGTTTTTTCCTGTAGTGTAACAAAATGTAAAAATACGCTTATTTTTTGTAAAAAATCCTGAATACTCTTAATTGTATACTTATTCTGTATGTTTATCATATATATATATAGGTAGTTACCTAATTTCCAAAAAGGTGTGTATATTATGTAAATAACTAAATTTATGTTTTGGGCAAAGTATTGGAAACAATAAATCGAACTAAAATTGTCTTTCTATTTTCACGATATTCTCGGTTTTCTTTATCTTTGGGAGAAAAATTTTTAAAACCGGTCCTTTTAATTCCTATCATAGTTGTGAGTCAGACACCCATTATTTTTTCATTTCACGGGAGTGTCTCCCGTATCAGTGGCAGTTATTACATTCTCACTATGAAGTGCAGTGGCTCATGTGAAGTTACTGACATTATTCCATTAGTTCCCATAGATAATCGAGAACTTGGGAACTTGGTTAACGAAATTCAAGATTTTAATTTAACACTTTTGCTGATTTTGGAGTCTTCCCTGTAGCTGTAACGCGACTGCTGTGAGAATTTTTTAGCCGCCCAAACCATTGCAGAATAAAATGATAAATATAAAGATCCCATGAAAATGAGTGTTATACTTATTGTTCAAATATGGCTTATATGGCTTTACCCAATAGTGCGAGTGCTAAAAAATTACCAAAGATATGAAGACGCACCACAGAAAGGCTTAGATAATTTCTAGACATGAACACCTTGACTGTGGGTGCTGAAGGTAGTAAAAATATGTCAGTCAATAATAAATAATAATTGTTATCATTATTTATTCATCGATTAGAGATATGAAAGTATAATACACCTAAACAAAAATTAAAATTCATAAAACGACTATGAACATCGAGAGAACTCCAATGCGACTTGAGAAACTAGTAAAGTTTGGAGTAAAGCTATAGGCGTTTTTTTCAACCAAGAACAATAAAAAAAAGGATTCCCAGCAGTCACGAATACATCGATGCGACTTGTGATGTCACAAGGATATCGCAGCGATAGAATTTTTTCACATTCGAGTTTCGATTTATCTGTGGAGTGAAGTTTTGGCGATGTAGCTGCGATATATTTTTCAATACATCGTTGTAATATGTTTTTCTCGATGTTATGAGAATATGATATTTGGGATATTGCAGTGGCATGAAATTTTCGAAAAACTCCATTATCGTAAATGAATGATAATTGGAAAATAAAGATATATTCAAGAGATAATATAGTCCATAGATGATCTGATTGAAAATAATTCACATCAAAAAGTTCCACTTTCCTTGGCAGAAGAATTCATACTGCCATACAACAACATACTTTACCTAACAAAAATACATAAAATTTCATTATTGCCATTAAGTATCATAGGCCATTTGTAAACTGAAATCTTAAAAAATAATTAAAACAATTTTTTTCTTCTCCACAGATTGCTTATCTCGGTTCGTTTCCTTATTGAGTACACAGTCGCTGGAAAAACACATTTTAATCCTGTGGGTTTTTCAAATAATGTCTGAAAATAAGTGAAACGATAGTTAGTGTGGAATTCACAGAAAAACAAATTCAACAAATAATTGCCATTATTTGCAACCTTATTCAAGCGAATGCAAATTACTTCGTGACAGAAAAATATAGCATCTCATTAATAGATCCGATTTCTTGATCGAATAGCAACATAAAATAATAATTTATATTTATATGGGTAGTCATGTAATACACTATGTTTTGGAAAACAGATGACTGGTACCTCTCATCCACAATTACTTGCTTTTCAGAACATGAAAATTCACTCTTACTCTACTTGACAACGTGATACATGATTGCGTACGGATAAAAAAAGGGTACTCGTCCGGTTTCGAAAAAAAATCTGCAAATCACGAAATAGTCTATAAAAAACTGAGAAAGTTAGGTTGAGATCTATCGATTCTTGTCAGGTAAGCCAACAGATACCTATCAACACTAAATACATTAAAATATCAATTAATATAATGTGTGAAACCATTGTATTTATTGTAATCAACTGAATGTATGACAATAAACAGTTATGATTGATTTGGTGCTCGAATTCGATGTTATCTCAATTGTAACTTATCACCATCACATCTATAGCGAATATCATAGTGAGCTAATCAATTGAAATGACGAGTGGGACCTCATTATAACGTCGCAGATGTGTTGGCTGCATTCTGAACGCTGTATTTCTTATACTGGAATATATAGATCATATTATTCGTTTTGTCCTCTGAAAGGAATTGTCAATTTCTAAAAACTAATATATATTGACTAGGAAAATGTTACATATTAATATAGCCAATTTTTTTATTAAAACATCACTATAGGTCACTATAGGATATGATTACCTATTCGTAGTCAATTATAAAAATTGTTTTTCACGGTGAGAAAATGTCAATTAAGTATATAGAAATATAGCGAGTAAACGTATATAGATCCATAATTAATTACATGTTGAATACTAATAAAAATAGATTGTAACTAATATATAAAAACAGTTGTAATAACTTTATGATACACATACTCGAATTTCAAGATCATCGATGGTAAAAAAATCGGGGGATATATTCTATTTTGCAATGGACATTTCAATGGTGAATAACCCCAGCAGGTTGGCAAAAATTCTTGCAGGTTGGGGTGTCCAAAGGTAAAACTGGACAATATGAAATATTTTCACAAAAAAATCTACCTGATCGATCAAAACGGGTAAAACTTGGTGTCCGCCAAAAATTCTTGCAGGTTTTTTTTGACAAAAGAAATTGATGTGGTCGAGTTTCACCTTTGTAAACCTGAATTATGAAAAGCATCTTATCTTTTCATTTTCGAGAGAATAACGAGGCTGGATGTGGAATTTCTGCATACCTCATCCCATAACGTTTATTCTATATCGAAAGGATCTGCTTTTATTTTCGAGAGAATAGTAGGGGTGGGGAATTGTTTTTTATGTCAAGAATTGAATTTGAATGGTTTGGCTTGACCTCCGTACAACCCAACCTGCAACGTCGATTCGCAATCAAATGCTCATCTTTTAATTTTCGTGGACAGGGGGGATTATGGGAGGATGAATTTTTTTGTTGGCAAAAATACATTTGTATGTTCGAGTATATCATCTGCACACCCCACCCTTTGCTGACCACCAAGTTGTATTGTCTATTAGAAGATTCTTTTTTCAACTCAAATTCTTCGATCCAGTAACGGAAACTCATAGATATAATCCAAGCTGTAGCTCTCACTGTAGGAAAAAGATAAAATGACCGATTCCGGTCCTGTTCCAAGCCATAAAGTCAGTTGTAGAAACAATGTTTGAAGTGAAAACAAGACATCTGCATCCTTCGACGGTGCTGCACTGCATAGTTCAGCTTTCGATTGATAGATGGCGATACAAAGCGAATTTTACTAAGATCACTGGATCAAAGTTCAAATCTTTTCCAGACCTGAAAAAAAATTCGTTCTGATCAAGCCACCTTGAGTTATTTCCAAGATCACTGAATGGGGATGACGGCTGCAAAACTCTACCACTAGGAGCGCCACCACTCTTCCTTTGCTGCCTCTCTCGTCAAGTGACAACAATTCAAAACATTAATCTTCCCTTCTTTAATAATTAAGAATATAAAGATTGATTGCAAAATGTTTTTTTTAGTGCATTCGGATGTAAAATGTAGGTACTCATTTATTTCTAAAAGAAACAAAACTGAAGCGTGGGAGGTCGTCCTAAAAGAAACTTTCTTTCTTCTTCTTCTTTTTTCTCCCTCCTTACAAATAACTGCCGGCTCGTTTTTTTATTTTTTTTTAACCCCCCCCCTCTTTTTTTTTCTTCTCCTTCTCTCTCTTTTTTTTTTTTTTTGTTCCCCCCCTCCCTCCCCCTTCTTTCTTTCCACCATCCTATCTATCTTGGAAAACTCTTCTTTCTAACCCCCCCCCCCCCCCCCCCCCATTAGAATAAGCTTTGCTGTCCCAGGTATGGCCATTGGTAGAAGGTAGAAGTCTGTCGGAAAAAAGGCAACCCTCCCCTAAGCCTTTAGGTCCCAAATAACATTTTCGTGCAACCGGACGTGAAACAAGCATTTCGCATCCGCAACAGAGGCCGCAAAGTAATACTTTGCAGCTTTTACCAAGGGTGACAAACGGCCATTTTTCTTTACGGCCGTTGCCCAGAGTAACTAGCGGCAAACTGAACACGTTATTGTTGCTAAACACTGTGATATTGACGCCATAAGTTTACTTTTTCATAATCGCGCTTAAAACGCTGTTTTTTTGAAATAACATTATGTTTATTAGAATTATATAATTTTCACGGTTGCACGAAAAATATTGCTATGGTCGCAAACTATTTTTTCGACCTCTCTATTATCTTGCCTCGGCGATAATTTCTCTCGGAACGCGAAAAAGCATTTTGCAGCCTTAGTATACAAACAACATTTGCTCGCATAAGGAAGCCATTCTTGTACGTTATACTAATTTAAAATTGAAGTTGTTATAACTGTGTATAACGCTTCTGCTATTTTTTGAATTCCCTAATAAAATATGTTATTTTGAGGAAATTGGAGGTGTACCAAAGCACAGTATCCAAATTTCCATCCCTCCCTTTCCCGCTCTTTTTCTTCCCCCTCCCTCTTTCCCAACACACCCCCTTTTTTTTTTCTACCTCCTTCCCCTTTCTCCCCCCTCCCCCCCCCCCTCCTCCCCCCCTTCCAAATAAAACAGGCCTATGCTTTCGGTCCAGCCCCTTCCCTCCTGAAAATGTTTGTATGGGCGCCCTTGTCATTAAGTCTGTTGAAATTGTCAGAGAATAGTTGTCTGGTTGGTTAGTGAACATAGCCTCGCGTAAATTCTATCTCTCCACAACTGACTCACTGATTTTGGACGATCCTAAACAGTGAGAACTTACAACCAGAAAAATCTTTCATGTTTCACATATTTCTTCAAACCTATTTGGTTTTTCTGATACTTTCAATGGGTCATATGCTACTAGGAAGATCGAAATTAGTTGTTTCTAAAAGTGGAAGTATTTGCATGATTTGCCGAGGAGAGTTGGATTTATTTGCAGTGAGGCGCATACTCCAATGTTGGACACTTACATTTGCACCTCTTTCCATGAGCAGTAGCCTTTTTTATGCACCCACAGTTGACGCACCACTCAGTAGCGCACTTGCAGCCGGTGGTAGAAATGCACTACTTCCCATCTTACATCATCGAAGCTTCGTTTTTAGCCAACATCTCCAGAAGATGGAACCTCTTGCATCGGCTCCTAAGGCTGACAAAAAAATTGACCCATGTACGATGCGCGAAGCATATGGAGGTATTATGTTGGTGGGGCCTTATCCATTAGTTGAGTTTATTAACAAATTTTATATGACGGCATTTGAATCTCATGAAGCGCTCTCTATCACAGTGAAATAGATATAAAAGATACAGATCAACACCGTTAGAATCCACATCTCCATCAGGGTTTTGTTCGAAAAAGTATGAAAATGAACCTTCGCTCTGGTTGTCATGGTACTATTCCGGACCTGTCTGACTTCTGAATCTCTAAATGATTCTCCAAAATATGAATTTTAATCAAATCTCAAAGTTTCTTCCAGAATACAATGTTATATATAATCGTTCATGAAATTTCAACGCATTATTGTCACTTTTAATTTTTTTTATCCTCCATTGATTTGATCGCTATCCTGACTGGGACTTACGGAACTAAGGGCCAATTTATACATATTTGTTTTAGTCCTAAATCTTCGAATGGCAGTTAGTACCACACTCTATCTGAAGGAATGAAGTGGTTATTGATGCTGCCTGAGTAACATTTTTAACTTTTAAAGGATCACTGAAAAAGTGTAGTTCTTCAAATGCTCTTACATAGACGTCTAAAATCCACGTTATTTTCAACTGAAATAAGGACTAAGATTGAAACAGAGATTTATAAAGTGGCCCCAAGATGTCTAAAAACCCGACGGAACCTGAACCACTTTCCGTAATTTGCATAGCAATGTGCATACATGGAATGTAAGTTACAAAAATACGTATCAATACAAAAAGGCACTTTCCGGAATTCTTACCCTAATAGCACAAGTATATTCTAAATGTTCCAAGGATGTCCACGTGCGACAACAAATATCGGAATGTCCAAAAAGCCCGAAATCGGGGACATCCCGAAAAGACTTGTGGTCAAATTGTACATTCCAAAATTCTACGGATATCGGAACGTCGGGATGTCATAGACTATCAGGGGCATCCCCGTGGCAGTGCGTAGGACCCTTCCGAAGACGTTCCGGGAACATCCCATGGGCATGGGAACACTTATTAGCGTTCTACGGACATTCCTGGAATAACCCAGTGGCATATTTTCCCAAAACTAGATTGTGTAACCTGTTATAGTGTTTTTCAAGAAGCCAATACGTACCGAAATTAAATTTATTCATTGAAAAGTCTCATGCATCTATACCATCTTCAAGTATATGATGTATATTTTGTATGCACATATAAATATATATATATATATATATATATATACATGTTTATATATATTTATGATGATGATTCCGGTTTATGAACGAAACTCCATTATGCAATCTGTTGTGTCAAAATAATATGTTCCTGGGATGATTCTGTGTGTGTGTTCCGGGAACATTTTCAGTGGAACGTTCCGGGTATATTCCATAAAGGGCCGGGATATCGCAACTCATATGGAGCATAAATTGGACGTTCCGGGAACAAAGTGTGCTATTAGGGATATTGGTGCAAAATGAAATTACTCGGATTCAACTGAACTTTTTCCTCTACAGAGGCAAACTCAGCAAATTGCTTGTTACCTAAGTCTGACAATACATATCAGAATCAGTTTGACATCAAATTAAAAAACGTAGAAAATCATTGTACCATGAATGGCGAATTTCTAGAGGTGCATGCGTTCATTATTTGTACCAACCGGTAAATAAAATTATTATCTGAACCAGATACAGCATGAAATTTTCTTTACAAAAAAATGCTTTAACTCAACCAGGTGCTTATCCTAATCTGTAGAGCAAATTTCTGGAAAAATTAAAACAACTAGACAAATTCTTAAGTGGCTGTAGAGTTTCGAGATTTGGTAGAGTAAGATGATATGCCACACTGCTCAACATTCTTAGAAAATTCCAAAGAAGCATGAACTTTCGAACATATTTATAGAACCTAAATATTGACCGGTTCAAATATAAAGTTGTAACTGATAAACTACGCAGTTTTACTTGTACAAATTGACGAAAACTTCATAAACTTTGAATGAAAAATTCATATACACCTATTTGGAAGTGAAACAACGCCACACCCAAGAAGTAGATTCGGTGGGTAATACTCCACGTGCCAATTTTAGGTAGAAAATCCAGCAGATCTGGTCGGGCAAGACCAAGATTCCGTTTGTACTCTATTCCACTCCTCAGCGTAGTCAAATGGACTCAAGAGTTGCGACATCTTGACGTGAAAATTCGTATAATAACGTATATGCACAAAAGCATGCATCCCAAATGGTAGGTTCCACGGTTATTTCGCCTTGGACAACAAGGGGGCCGTTGAGTTTGGACTGTCTCTATAACAGAATAGTACTAAATGGAGCCTGTAAAGTCATCAGGAGTCCGGATCCCATCCGCTGTGTTGTCCGAGACCGTGCAAATGCAGGAATTGGAGCTTTTCTGTTTCAGGCAGCAAGGCGCGCTGCTGAAAAACTCATTGTAGTTATTTATACTCGAACTGGATTATGCAAAAAAATACTCTGTGACTCCTCAGTGCTTCCGTACCAAACTGACAATATGGAGTTTCCATTGGGTTCACAGTTACCTGTTCGATTCTCACTGGCAATGGGTTCACAAAACAGCGACACGTGTTTCGCTATACAATATATATATTCCTCGAGTAGAATAAAATTATCCTGCTATCTGCTCATTGGGTGTGCATTAATACGCCATAAGGCTTGTCCAAATTAAACGGTATGGTTGTATCTATTGGCGATACACCTTTCGCCACCCATTCATCCCGAACGTCGCGCCGCCGCTGCGATCGGTCCATTCCTCCAGCATCCCGGTGCAACAGGTTCTTTGTTTTGGTCACGTGACCGAGCTCTACCTTCGGTGCAAGGCGTGCTTTGCCTGCGCTCGTTTGAATTGTTTGAATTTTGTTTTAGTTTGGTTTAGCGTTTAGACGGTTTGGGACGCGAGATCGAGGAATGCTATTTGCGCGCGAATACGGTGCTACCGAAAGTGTTCGTGTTCCGATCCGCGTTGGCTGCGTCCGAGATTTTTACCATTTCCGTCATCGACGGTGAACTGACTAATGGATTAGGATTGCGGTTCCGGTGATCTCAACATGTGGATTGGATACTGTACCTTTTTTGCGATTTTTGTTTTCGAACAATGTTTTTGTTTGGGATATAATGCCTCCAGTAAGTTCACCTTCCTCTTTCTTTTCATTATCAGGTAATGTCGGCCCTACTGGCCTACTGAAATTTGCGATGGAACATTTGAAAAAATCTTCTTGGTAGAGGTTCGTTTGAATTTGATTCGTTTGATAACAGCAACCAACTTTGTCAAAAACGTAGTGCTCTCCCTTCGTTAGGAAGTTAGAGCCTCAAAGTGAAAAAAGGCAAATTGCTCCTTATTTATGCATAATAATGAAAGAGAAATATTTTTCGTCGCCACTCCTCTAGTACATCTTAATTCTCTTCGATATTTTTTTTGCGAATATTCTCTTTTGTCAGCGAAAAACGTGATTTTAGTTCTAAAACGTCAATCTTTGCGGAATTCCAAATCATCTTTTATGGAAAATAAATATAACTGTGGAAAAGGATATCGATGAAGGTGAAATCAGGTATAAAAGGGACTTAGCGGCTAAAATGATGTGTGAGAAGAGAACGCCGCTCTTTTCTCCGTACTCAAGTTGATTAAATATCATTCATTTATTCAAAACTAGGTGATGTAGTTCAAACTAACCTTCACCTTCTTATCGCCTGCAAAGGCAAAATGAAATCAGACCGACTTGTTCCATTCTACCTACATACTTCTTCCTCTACCTCAAAGACAGCCCTAGGAATTGATTATATTAAAGGAAGAGTGTTGATATCACTTTTGGACTCAATTTGTGAGCCACTGGCTTACTTCATAAATGAGTCTTTTACTAGAGGTATTTTTCCGGACCTAAAACAATCAAAATGTATACCAATATTCAAAAATAAAGGTTCTGAACATGATGCTGCAAGTTATCGTGCTGTTTGTTGAAACTTTTCCTATAGATCAATTTGGTGGTAGGGTAATTGATCTCTAGGAAAAGTTTCAACTTTTACACCAAAGGTTTCGAACTCATCGTTTATTCGTGCTGTTTGTGTTCAGAGTCAAATCTGCGAAGGTTTCGAAGTTGCCTGCTCGGTCCGATTGATCTCCTACAAACGGATTCCGGAAAGCTGAATATCAACTTCAACAGCTATTGAGCAAGCTCTGGATTTCATTTATGAGCAACTCGACAAAAACAATATACCAAGCATATTCTATGATTTAACACGTGCATTTAATATGTTAAGTCACGACTTACGTTTTCGTAAGTTACACAACGTAGGAATTCGTGGTACGCCACATGATTGGATAGTTATCATATTTGGAGAATCGTACCCAAGTGACAGTAATAAATGATAACAAATCTGACTGTAAGAGAGTTCAGTTAGGAGTGCCCCAGGGGTCCATACTAGGACCAACTCTCTTTATAATATTTTCGACTAATATCTATGTATGATACGTGTACCACACTAGATAAAACGGTACTTCACGCTGATGAAACAAATATACTCCTACAATTTCATTAATTTCTTTCTCAAAAACGTTATCTCAAAATCTCGAACTCAGAAGTTCTAAATTGTTTTTAGTGGGCTATAAATACCGAAATAAATTCGACATATCAAAAGCACTGAGATAAAAAGTAAATCGCCTTGAAGTTGATGTCAGAACTGTAATGGCGAAACATAGGAAACAATTGCACCCTTCCCATTGAAATAACTTTTTGATGTAGTTATTCTATTGAGTATTAAACATTCTATTCGAACTTTATTAATTGAAAAATCTCTTTTTTCATATTGGTAACGGTTATATTTCCTAGAGGTGGGTCTCGAGTTCGGTAACTGGTTTTAGATGGATCGTAGTCGTTGGGAACCAGTGCTCTAGAATACAGTCAGGTAGTTAGATTTCTAGGAATAACCCTCGATCAAAAGCTAACATGGGAGGCACATATCGACACTTAATATCTAAAAGTTGACAGTGCAAACTAAGCAAATCGGAATCTGAGAGACACTGTCTCTACAGAAATTATGAAAGTCATGTACAATCAAGGCTACAGTGTGGATTGATTTCCTGTGGCAACTCTGTATATACTAACCGAATTTTCAAGGTTCAGAAAAGAGTCATTCGCTACTTGGACAAGGCTCACCCACTGGACTCTTGTAAACCATTATTTAAGAAATATGACATCTTACCATTACCATGTCTCTACTTATCACAGCTAGTTCTATTCATCTTTGATGATAAACAATGATTTCCTAAAAATTCAGATATTCTCAGGCTACACAAGGTGAAGATACTTTATACCACCCCTACTCTCGCTTGAGTGTTAGTCAGAATTCCCCAAAATATCTGGGTATTAAATGATTCAATAAGATAAAATCGTTCATAGGGATCAACAAAACTTGATTCGATTAAGAAATGAAGTATATAGGATCTCATTAGATAATTGTTTCTACAGTATGGATGAATTTCTGGTTTTTAGTGCTTAGAATCGTTTTTAAACTGTTTTTTTTCTTCTTTGACTAGTCCAATAAGTTTTCCACTGTGTTCAATATTGTAAATGTGTGAGGATTTTAGTGATGAATGAATTACTTATCTATCAACTATATAAAGCGAGCTATAATACAATACCATTGCATGAACATACTGGGATCTGGAATACCTACAGCGAGATCTAACAAGTTATGTACCTGATAAATGACTCTAAGTACGTACTGAATCAAAAAAAAAACTAATCTATCATAAAGGAAGGAGATAACTGAAGCAAAAATATATTCTTCATAAGTGAAGAAGTGGGAAATGAGTAAGGTTTTTTCCTCTTTCTTTCCCAAATAAAAATACATAACTTTTGTAAAAGAAGAAAGTAGCATCAAGAAATTTCGAAATCACTCTCAGTTGATAAATAGATATCATTCACAGACGTACTCCACGCAGGTACTCTCCTGTCTGCATGGCGTTGAATCACATAGTAATCCTTTTTTTTTTTTTTGTTTAATTTGTATGCG
This sequence comes from Zygogramma bicolorata, assembly GCA_032362365.1. Lineage (NCBI taxonomy): Eukaryota > Metazoa > Arthropoda > Insecta > Coleoptera > Chrysomelidae > Zygogramma > Zygogramma bicolorata. The sequence continues at coordinate 623,049 of JAVJAQ010003898.1, forward strand.
AAGCAAACGAAACTTAAATCAAGTGGGATTTTCAAGTGGCTCAAAATAAAATGAAAACTGAAAGAAAAATATCAGAATAAATGATAATTGAGAAAGATATTGATATCAAGTTTCGGGTACATATGTTACCTCCTCATGATCTTTCGATTTAGAGGAATCACGTGAGACGATTGTAAATACTGTTAACTTGGTTTCAAATTGCATATTATGTTTTTTTTTTTTCAAAGATGGAATTAGGTACTCACTTGAAATTGGTACACCAAATTATCAAATGAGGGATTTTGAACAGGAATTCAATTGAATATAAGGATTTCATCAAGAATGTCAGGTTGGATTCCCAAAATCCAGCGTGGATTTCTAGTCAGTGTGTCCGCCGTATTGAAACACTTCGGAAATTCTGAGTGTTTATAAAGCTTAAAGAAAGGGAAGAGAGAAGGGTGGAAATAAGATAATATGTGTTAATGGTAAGGGGTTATTCAAAAATTGCATCAAGAAAGAGAGAGAGGGAGAGAGAGAGAGAGTTGAATTCCAGAAATACCACCTAAAATCCTATTTGAGAAGACCACGAATTTCATTCAATTAGTGAGATATCCCTCGATATTACTTATTAGTAGGTACTCGATTTCGAATAATACAATCAAGGTTTTAGAAAAGAGAGAAACAAATTTAGATATATCAAATCTACGTGGGCTATATGCACCGAATGTGAGAGTGAGATAACCTACCCAGAAGGGGGCGGGGAGGAAACACTTATGAAATGTATAAATCAAAGACAATATACAATGGGTAGACTGTCAGTTGGATAGGAAATAACGGGAATAGTGTTTCTGCGTCACCCACCCGCGCAGAGAGAGACAGAAGGGAGAGAGAGAAAATCGACAGAGGGGGGGGGGAGGGGAAAAATAGTATTTTATACCTATCTCTTTTTGTATTCATATAGGAGAAAGAAAGGAGGAAGAAGAGGAGGAGGGGGGAAAGGGGAGGGATGGTTGGGGGGGGAAAAGAGGGAAACAAGAGCGGAGGGGGGGGGGGGGGGGGGGGGGGGGGGGGGGGGGGGGGGGGGGGGGGGAGGAGGAGTGGGATTGGGGGGGGGGGGGGGGGGGGGGGAGGGGGGGGGGGGGGGAGGAGAGAGGGGGGGGGGGGGGGGGGGGGAAAGGGGGAAGGGGGGGGGGAGGGGGGGGGGGGAGAAAGGGGGAAGGAAAAGGAGTGGGGGGGCAGGAAGGAGGGGGTGGGGGGGGAGGCAGAAAGAGGGGGGGGGGGGGGCGAAAGAGAGTTTAGTGTGGAGGGGGGGAGGAAGGGGGGGGAAAGAAGAAATGTTTGAAGTTCCGTTGGGGGGGGGGGGAAGGAAAAAGGGGGGGGAGGGGGGGGAGGTAGTTGTGGTGGGGGGGGGAGGGGAGGGGGGGGGGGGAGAGGGGGGGGGGGGGGGGGGGGGGTGGGGGGGGGGGGGGGGAGAAGGGGGGGAGGGAGGGAGAGATTACCATCGGCGGGGGGGGGAAAGGGAAAAAGGAAGAGGATTTGAAATGGTGGTGGTGGGGGGGGGTTTGAGGACTTCTGAATAAAATGAAGTGTCTAGAGCAGCTAAACTGATGAGTCACACGTTGCTGCGACAATAGAAAGCATGATTGGAAGTGCTCAAGAACAGCTTCCTCCGGAGCTTTTGCACTGCTGTTTGTTGAAGACTTGACACTCGTTTGACGTTCAAATAGCCATACACCAAAATACGTTCCAAAGCTCTCGAGTGTTTGATTTTTAAGAACCCGATCACTCGTACAAATCCTTGAAATCTTTTTGCTTCCTTCCGCGTACTAAGCAGCCAATACCAATCCTTGCTTTCTTTTTCTGGCTTTGCTTCCTTTATGTCTGATGAATCTAAAATATCTTCTACTGTGAGACTGATGAAAGCAGTTTTGATACTGTGTCTTTCCTGGTCTCCCATGATGTGATATACGTTCCACTTTGAAGGGTTGAGAACTTTTTGTGTACGCCTTTTGAAAGAAATGAATTTGATCATTGTTGCGGTTGTCTTTTCGAAATCATCGCATCTTTGTTGTTGTGGTTGTGTATGGGGATTCAAGGTGGCTCCTGGGAACCATGCCACCTTTTCTGTGTTGAAGAGCATGGTGCTAAGCAGGTTGATTATGCAATGGAAATCTAAGCCTTTCTTCGCCGTTTGGATTTTTTCTCCTCTCCCGTTTTGGCCTGTTGAAAATTTATACCAAGTTGAATGTACTTGTCAAATACCTAAAAATAGCTGTTTTTTTTGAAAATGCACTTTTTTTTTAGATTATATTTTTTTTTTCTTTTTTTATAGAATTTAAATGATAAATGCACAAAAAAAGTTTGTTGAAACGGGTGTACGTACGCTTGCGGCACCAAAGAAAAAGAAATTGTAATAAACTGTTGTTTCTAATTCTTTTCCCTCCTCTTCTTTTTTTTGTTTGTTTTTGTTTGTTTTCCCGGGGTTTAAAAATTTTTGAGAGTACCGTTTTCTCTTTTTGATTCTCCCAACCATACTCCTCGTTCAGAAATTCTAAAAAACTCATACAACTGTTTGAGAGTTTTTCTTCCTTTTCAACCTTTGTTTTTTTTGGGTCTTTTCGGGAGAGTTTTGGGGGCTTTTTCTACTTATAAAAAATATAAGAGAAGAAAAAATTCCAATTTTTTATTTTGAATATCAAATTTGCGTTTTTCAGCTTTATCTTTTTGTGCGTTTTTTCTGCGTTGTGAAAATTAAAGCATACGCTCTTTTTCTTTTCCCCTCTTTTTTTTCCCCCCCCCCGTGTTGTCTCTGTTTTTCCCCCCCCTTCCCTCCCCTTTTTTTTCCCTTTTTTTTCTTTTTTTTTTTTTGGTTTTTTTTTTTGGAGGGGCCTTTCCCTTGGGGTTTTTCCCCCCCCCCCTTTCCGGGATGAAGGGACGGGGGGGGGGGAGGAAGCGGCCCTAAGTAAAGAATCGCCAAAAAGACAAATTGGATCTATGCCTCATAGATAATCGAGAGCTGGCGGGATTTCATCGGTGAAAATACGAAAATTGAATTTTTGAGAGGCATATATTTTTTCCTAAGACAGTATCGCTGATCGATATCGATGCTTCCGATGGGAAAGCCATCTGTTTCAAGAAAGCGCCGGGAAGACAATGCGAAAATCATCTCAGTTGGCTGAAACCACTTTCCCGGATTCTTTCACAAATCTTCATGTAGGCCTATGGAACAGAATTATGAAATATTACGAAAGGCATCCGAATGACAATATGTCCGGGTGACTACTAGGAAAACATTGTTCTGTACTGAAATTTCATGACGATCTATGGAACGATTTACCCATTAGATTTAATAGAGCGGGTACTTTAATTAAATGATCGTGCGTCGTTTTGTAGGTCATGTCAGGCAAGGAGAAAAATCGCGTATGAATACTTACATGAACTATTTAGATACCGATCTGATAGCCTACCTAATCACGATAATATTTCAGTGATTGTACCTACCTGAAGGATTGCGTTGGAGAATTTCAGACTCGTATTTGAGAATCTGCATAGCCGTTTGTGACAGAAAAAATACTTCTACACCTTTTCCAATTATAATTCAGAAAATATCAATTGTAATTCAGATTAGTCGAATGTAATTCAGAAGATATCAGTTGTAATTCAAAATAGTCAACTGTAATTCAGAAGATATCAATTGTAATTTAGAATAGTCAACTGTAATTCAGATATTGTCAATTGTGATTCAGAATCTGTTAATTGTAATTCAGAAAATACCAAATGTAATTCAGATTTTATATTCAATGGAGACAATCAGACCGTTAGATAGCGACAGATTCTGGTGCCCCATTTTCGCATACAAGCCTCGAATAGGGTTGAAAAGGACATCGATTCTAAGTATAATGAAGGGAAATTTACGCGTGGCTCCTGGGGAGAACATATGAAAAAAATCGATTTCCCGAAACAGAAATGAAATGAGTTCGGCGCCCATTTTCCCACATGTTCACTGAAATACAATTACTTTGTTTTTGCTTGGGGCAGCCGCAGTGTATCAGTTATTTTCTCTACATATATGTCCATTATAATTGTGAATTTTCTGTATATTCTTTGTGTTGTATGAATAAATATCATTAATTTATATTATTAAATAGAATACTAGCAAAAAATACCCGAATATTACATATTCAAACTTATTGAAGCTATAATATACATAAGTAGGAATGATAACCGAATGAAGATATCATTATTAACAAGTTATTGATAACACTGCATATAATATAAACATTTCTATAATATTCTGCAGCTTTTTCATGCATAAGTAATATGGCCACGTGTGACACTCAAACCATATGTTATATAGTCTAAGCATCACTTTTTCTCTGAAATATGCAGAAGGACTGGTGTGGGAAAATAGTAAATATCAATTTTTTCCCTCTTGGTGTTTTCGCAGTGATATCAGAATTGTCGTGCCAGTACTGAATGCCTTTTGTGTTCTTGATCAAACGTATACGTCTGCATATCGTTCATTTTCGGAGTTACAATTGATATCTTCTGAATTACAATTGACAATATCTGAATTACAATTGATATCTTCTGAATTACATTTGATCAATCTGAATTACAATTATTGATATTTTCTGAATTACAGTTGATTATTCTGAATTACAATTGATATTTTCTGAATAACATCTCATATCATCTGAATTACAATTGGAAAAGGTGTAGAAATGACAGATCGAGTTGGACAATTAATTCTAATTTCTACAATCTAAAGAAGTTTCCTTGTTTCACATACGTATTTTTTATATTTTCTAATATGCAGAGGCGATGCCTAACTCATTTAAAAATATTAATCAGTCGTAATATTTCTACCTGTTCTCCATATCCCGTTCAAGTGGGCATTCACTTGAAATAAATGAATATAATTTGAATAAAACAAGTGTGGTTCACGGAACAACCGTACGGCTTTCAATTTCAATTCATAATAGAATAATAGACGCTTATTACTAGGTATACTACGTGAAAATATTATAGAATCCTTCGTGGAGTCGTTGATCTATAGCGTCATAGCGTCTGTAATAATAATTCGAATATAATTAGATGAGAACAGACTTTCTCCTCGACTACGTGATGCATCTGCCTTAAACATAGTGTGCATTTCCAAGGTCGCGGAGAATATCTTTTTCAGTTTGTGAAACGGAAGAATATGTTGATCGGTGTAGAAATTCCATTATCAACAGAAAGTCTCGTTACTACTAAAAACGAAGATTTTCAAACATATTTTGTTAAGCACGCAAGGGAAATTTTAATGATTGCCTTAGTGGTATTATTAAAAAACTTTCACTGTACTATCGTCCAAAGATATTATTGGGTAGTAGCTATCATTGAGTGCCATTTTCATAAATAGTTCGGCCAGTATATTATTATGTTTATACAGATGGAAATAAAGATGTGTACTAATTTTTGATATGTATAGCACATAATAATTTGAAGTAGGTATAGTGATAGAAATTATCGATAATGTTTATTCCAAGTTATTAATAATGACTCTTCATGCTGTATGAACCTATCATCGAATTGTAACAACTTATTAATATTTTAATACCAAACTGTTAAACTGCTTTACTCGATTCAAATTTTCAGTGGTTCTGTATTTATTTTCACGCAATCCTCTAATAATTTCCACTTAGACACCACTACCTACTTGTGAATTTTTCATAAAACATTCCGAAGCAATGTCTGTTGGAATTTTTTGAAAATAGTAGATACATGCTCCATGTGCATATTATGATACACCGGGAAATTTCTTCATGAAGACAACAAGATCTTCTGACCTTACCCCGTAAGGTTATTTCAATGTTAGTAGAATGAAACGTTCAATTCAATAGAATAACCAATGTAGAATTGTATGTTAGAATATGTGATGAAATTATAAATATTGCAATGAAATATTTTTATATTTGTTGTTTTTGATAATTTTCACGACCTCGTATGAATTTAATATTGGTACGATTCTCCTAGCGCCGGCCCTGACGAGAATGTAAACGCAGATGAGGGGTCGCGTCGTAGCGAACGTCATTTTCCTGGAACTGGTAATTCGCGTGGAGAATTCGATACGCATCATCGAGGCTTCTCTCGAATATTCTCCAGAGGCGTACGCAGGTATATAAGCAGCTGGACATCGCGGCGGGGACAGTTTTTATTCGGAGCACAGTTAGTTATTAGCAGCGACAGTTTTATTCAGAGCTAAGTGGCGAGAGTTTTTGAGAGCTAAGTGGAGCAGAGTTTATTCGCGAAGCAGAGTTTGTATTAGAGTTTAGCAGAATTTTTAGTACAGAGAGTTTCAGTACGGAACAGTGGAAAGTTAGCGGATCAAATTAAGCGATCGTATTGTTTTGTTTTGTGATAGAGAGTTGTAATAGAAGTAGTGAAGTATTGTTTGGAGTTTTAAATAAGGGAACCCAAGGATATATCGTAACAATATCTATGATTAGTACATGCCTGAAAAAGGAATTCTGGAGAGTTTCGAAAAAACCCATGAAAAATCTAATAGGAGGCAAGGTGTGCCATTTAAAAAATGTTTCTTCGTTACTCTATACTCAATACTATATAGAATAGAGGGTACTACACGACGTAACATTAGTAATGTCCTCTGAACGACTATAAGCGATATTACGGCGATTTGAATTTGAAAATCAACCAGTCATTTTATTTCATCGCGTTATTTTTCCATCTTTTCGAAGTTTAAAATATATATTTAACAACGTATATCTTGAACTATTTGGACGAGTATTTTACCTATATTTTTTCAATTTTAAATTAAATAACATGAGTTTCTTCCATAATAGATGTTTTAATGAATTTCACAACAGTAATAAATATTTAAAAAAGTATGAATGGATGGATTTGTAAAACTCTCACATTTTTTTGAGAATCGAACTATCCAACGTATTTTGGGAGTTGTTACAGGTACATATCTTGAGCCTGGAGAATAATATTCACCCGGAGTTTGGTTTTCTTGTATTATACGGAAATACTCATTAGCTCGCGTTTTAAAATTAAAAAAATTGATAATATTCGGTACACGGTGCACAACCTAAAAATCATATATCTTGATATATCTTCGTGAAATGATAAGTTGGTATCCTTTATTGTAGATTTATTGGTCATTTATTACTGCTAGATTTACCTCGAGATTAACCTTGAATAGTTGCTGGCTAAATAATGAAATTGATTGAATACTCATCTGAACACGTAAAATTCAACGGAATGAATTCACAAACACACGTCCTATAAATCATAACGTTCTCCCTCGCCTTCTATTCGTCCGTCGTCGTTTTGAATTATGTTTATTTCCTTCCCACAAATTGGAATTAAGTGCCCCAAGAACTGACTGGAGGAGCCCACCATATGTGAGCTCGTGACAATACAATAGAAAATATGTTGTTTCATTGTTCGTTGATTAAGAATTTGTAAATTAAACTTGAGAATTGTTGTACAATTTCAAACGGTTATTGCGTGCGGCATGGAATGAATGATGTCACTTCATAGAAATGTTTTCGGTGATCGAACCATTACGAATTCACCGGTGCTTCTGAATTATAAAGGTAACAGGTGCATCATACAGCAGTCCTAAAATTCAAGCATTCGCATCAGGATTAGTAAAATGCTAATTTTTCGATAGCATGAAAAAGTATGTAGTGGATTGTATTCATGCCTAGTAGAAAAAGCTTTACATTTCCGTACGATTGTCCCGGCAATGTATAAGGAACAGTTGATATCTTGTTTTATATAAAAACTCTAATTACTCCTGAGAAGAATGTTTTCTAAAATGCTCATTTTCTTTCTTGATATATATAATTCCTGAATATTATACTTATACTATGAGTATGAGCAGTGGCGGATCCACGGGGGGGGGGGGTCGGGTCCGGACCCCCCACCCAAATAGCACACGACGTCCTGAAGACGAACCATTTATGTCCCAGTTACGTCGATACGTCCCGGGACGGATAGGAGACATTCGAAGAACGTACATTACCGGATGTACCATGTATGTACTGGTTAGACGTCCCATGTAGGTACATACTTGGTCCCGTTCCAATCGGAATGTAATAAAAACGTACATGCTTGGAAGTACTATGTACGTACTTTATTAAGTGTCCCTGATACGTTTACATTAACTCCTCTTCAGGTACGTACTTTTCGGAATGAATTAGGGACATACCAATGACGTGTTTTTTTGTGAATCCCATGTACGTACTGCTCAGACGTATCATTTACGTACATGTTTGGAAGAACTATGTTCGAACTATTTGGACCTTCCAGGTGCGTACATATTGAGTCCCTTTCAGATACGTATATTTCGAAACGTTTGCGGGACATAATAGTAATGACGTACATTTTTGGAAATCGTATGTACATACTATCTGGACGTCTCGTTGACGTACTTTTTTGTACATACTGTTTGGACCTCCCAAGTACGTACGGATTGGATTCCTTTCATTTTCTACATTTCTGTTAGTATGTACATACTGTTTGGACCTCCCAAGTACGAACGTATTGGGTCCCTTTCGGTTCAAGGGGTATTGGGATTTCGAGAGTGATCACTTAGTGTATTCATACATATATCAATATGGTAATGGAATATTCATAATGAATTATTCCTAAAAAAATTTGGAAAAATTGAAACATCGACATGTGGTGAATTTAAATACCAGAAAATTACATACAGAATTTTTTGCACAGCAAGTTTGATATTCCAAAACCGCCATCACATGAGACAGTGATCCTTTAGTGTTTTTTCGAATATATTTTCATTGTTACTGAACTTTCTGAAATTTTAATATTATCTCGAACAAAACTAACTTGAAGTCATCACATCTATAGCATCCAACTCCTTCTTAAAAACAAGTCTCTCCGTGCCGTAGAGCGTAACAGTGGTCGACAATAATATAATAATAGAAAAGGTCGAGAGTTCAAGCCCCGCAGCAGCCAGGTCTTTTTCCAGGTAAGTATTCGGTTAGATGGTTAGTACACGTGAATGAGTAAAATTTCCAACTTGACTATTTGGTGAAAAAAAAAGAAATGAATAATCCCGAATATGAAAACTTAAGATTCATTAAGTGATAATATCATATGATATATCATTACGTTGTTTTCGAATATTGAGCTAATATCGCCGAATGTTTACATTTTTTTGTGGCCACTATTGATATCATCTACAATATAAGGTTGATATTCCCGTAATATTGAACCAATATTGGTCAAATATGTTTGTTCTAATTGAGATAGCGCATACAGAATGGAAAATGTACGTTTTCGGAATGTCCCAAACAGTTCCCCTTTCTGTACATTTCAGGTCCTGTGTGGACTAGAAAAGTACGTACCTGGGATTACCGACTATGCGGAAACGGTAAGTCGCAGGGAGGTCTTATGTACGTCTGTCGGAGACAAAAGTACGTCCTAAATACGTACAATGCATCCTCACCGTACATATGCAGTACGTCCACTGGACGTACTTGTGCTATTTGGGCATTGGGAAAATGAGAGAATTTTTTTTCCAATTTTTCTCGGATATATTGAGCTAATCTGAACTTAATTTCTTAACATCAATTTATTCAATTCAATAATCCTCCGATTCCTAAAAAAATAATTCTCAAGAATTAAAAATAGTACAAACAAAATCTGGATTGAATTTTACCCAAACAAACAAACAGATTTCGCTTGAAATTTTTGGACTCACCGGTTGTTCTTTCCTTTTTTTTTCTGGTTCAGTCGGTTCAGACGCTGGATCAAGCCGAGTAAAATATGAAAATAGAGTCCTCTTCATGTTGTAGGTTCAAAATAAAATGCTTCTTTTTTAAGTATCAAATTGCAATTTTTCTCGATGACACTTCAAAGAAAATTGACACTTGTCAGGCTCATCGAGGAAAAGTTCGAGAAATTTCTGACAGTGCTGCCATTGGATCCTTTTTGGCGCAGTATTTGAAAAATTAGACTTGTTACATTTGTGATTAGTATTGTGTAGGCCGGTAACGATTTGAATATACTATGCATGAGTAGAATATGCTGTTGAATAGGTTAAATCAACTCGATTCGATTTAAAAAAAGTAAATTGTCAAACCTACTTTACCTCTTGGCTACACCTTCAAATTTTGCTCATGTCAATCTCTTTCATCTTTTTTTTGGATCTTGAATAGTTGTTGCTATACGGTACCTCATAATTTTCTGTTATATGTATATATATACATATATATATATATATATATATATATATATATATATATATATATATATATATGAATTTTGAGTTATAGACCCCCCCCGTTGACCTGATCCTGGATCCGCCACTGAGTATGAGTATGAACATACTTTACATGTTTAGGGATGTTAGAGACTTTCATAGGTGTTTCGTTTATAATCATCCTATATATTCGTTGAGATGCTTGTTGCTTGGATATGAATCTGTTAGAAATAACATGTCAAGAAATTGAATCTGATTGTCAATAAAAGGGAAACTTTATTCCACAATTCTGACCACAATTCGAGTTGTTATTCTACGAGCAATACGAAATACAGTCCACTAGGAACCAAAAGTTCCACCAAGAGCAAAGAACCTAAAGTTCTCAACATTTTGGTCCTTCGAGCCGGATTTTGCCAGGCAGTTCCGACGAGTACAAGACGAGGATCCCAAGGTATAGTACCAGAAAGTGAGTTTCCTCTTCACCTTATCCCATCCTTAATCTCCTATAATCAAGTTGATTCATTCTGAGCAATGACAGATATTGTGGAACTGAAGTTTCATAGAAGGCTTATTAAGTCAAATTTGACGAGAATCAATACTTTTTGCGACAAAATTGATTTAAATTCAATAGATCAAAGGATTTGTAATGAGTTAAAGGCTAGAGTAGCTAAATTAGATTCGCTATTGGAGCAATTTCAAGATATTCAATACAAAATTGAACTCAATTCTTTACCACCAGAAGTGGACGAGGAAGAAAGGGAAAATTTTGAAACTACTTATTATTCCTTACAAGCAAAAATCGAAGAATCAATCCGAAACTTTCACTCAACTGATAAGTTTGTGGGAAAGAAATCCAATAAAACAATACATTCTGAATCATCTTGTACAGGTACCGATTCAGTCGCGTCACCTGATGATTTTTTCGAGTCAAGAATGCCAAAAAATTGTAATGAAGGTAGCGTTTCCAATAATGAGAATTCTAAAACTGGTTACTTCTCTGGAATCAATCCAAATAACCCTTTCAATGCTAATAATAGGGTACCTTTCAATCAATTTAACATAGCGAAATTGCCAGAGATGAGTATTCCCGTTTTCGATGGACAAGTCAATAAATGGGTTGAATTCAGAGATGCTTTCAAATCAATGATCGGTGAAAATGTGACAATATCGAATTTGCAGAAATTATTCTATCTCAGATCATTTCTGGCAGGTGAAGCCCTAGATATTATCGAGTCTATTTCGATAACTTCTTCGAATTACTTAGTTGCATGGCGTGCTCTGGAAGAAAACTTTGAGGATAGCGGAAAAGTCATCCGTTCTCACGTTCGAACAATTCTTGATTTACCTAAGTTGAATAAGCAGAGTTCAAAAGAATTGAAAAAAATGTTCAACACTATTGTAAATAATTTAAGATCATTGAAGTCACTGGGGGAAGAAACAGACAAGTGGGACACTCTGCTCATTCCAATAATAACAGACAAATTCGATAATGTCACTTATAGAGAATGGGAAGCACATTGCAACAAAATTTCAGGTATGGCAAAAATTGAAGATTTGAAATATTTTCTGAAACGGAGATGTGAATTTCTCGGAAATATTGAAGTTCACAATAAAAGTGAACGAGAATGCTTTACTTATTCGAAAGGAGTAGTGTCAAGAAATCAAGGTTTTTCCAAACAATCGTCAAGTCTCAATACTTCATCTGATTCTGATCATACATCGAATAAGATGGAATGTTTCTACTGCAAAAGCAAACATTCGATTTATGGATGTCAGAAATTCATGAATTTGACTCCGTCAAGGAGAATTAATGAGGCAAAGAAATGTCGCTTATGTTTGAATTGTCTGAAACCTTTTCATAATACCAGAGATTGTTTATCATCCAAATGTAAAAAATGTGGTAAACAACACAATTCTCTGCTTCATATTTATCCTACACAGGGTCAAATAAATTCTTCATCGAATGAAGACCATCAATGCGAAAATAATATTTCAACTCCAGTTTCCTCTACAAACCAAAAAGATATGGTCGAAAATGAAAGTAGCTCCCATTTAGTTTCCGAAACAATATCCAATGCAGCTATTAGCTCACAAGTGTTCTTATCTACCGCAATAATTTTCATTGAAGATTCAAATGGAATTTATCATCAATTTAGAGCTTTGCTAGATAGTGGTTCAATGAGTAATTTTGTTACAGAGAATGTGTGCAGAAAACTCAATTTGAAATTGATACCAACTGAACATACAGTTACTGGGGTAGGTCAAACCAGAACAGGTATCAAGTACCTAACAGAAATAAAACTGCGTGCCTCCACTTCCAAATATGAAAATTCAATTAAATGTTTAGTTATGCCAAGATTAACTGATAATTTGCCTACTGTTTCTTTGAACATCCATTCCATTGAAATCCCAAAAAACTTGAAATTAGCCGATCCAACATTTTTTATGTCTAATCAAATAGATATTATATTAGGTTCTGATATCTTTTGGGAACTTCTCTGCATAGGTAAAGTCAGAATAGGAAACAGTAATTTATTTTTACGAAAAACCAGATTAGGTTGGGTAGTAGTAGGCAGCATCGATCATTCGTTCGATTTTATCAAATCTGTCAATTGTTGTAGTACCAATACAAATTCAGAAAATCAATTAATCAAGTTCTGGCAACTCGAAGAGTTAGGCAAGAAAGTAATTTTAACAGAATCGGAGAAATATTGTGAATCTCATTTTTCCGATACTCATCGCCGCGACAATGATGGTAGATTTATTGTGAGCATCCCTTGCAAATCTAATTTAAAAATGTTGGGACATTCTCGCGAATATGCATTGCATAGATTTTACTCCCAAGAACGTAGATTAATGAAAAATTCTTTACTGAGAGTCGAGTACGAGAAATTCATGAATGAGTATATATCAATGAACCATATGATAGAAGTTGATGAAAATTTAGATGACGAGGAATTGAATTTTTATTATCCTCATCACGCAGTAATACGAGAAGATTCTACGACGACTAGAGTTCGTATAGTATTTGATGCTAGTCTGAAAACTGATAGTGGTTTATCCTTTAACGATGTTCAACATGTAGGTCCGACTTTACAAAACGAATTGTTTGTGATTCTTTTGCGATTTCGATTATTCAATTATGTCATGACAGGAGATATTTCAAAAATGTATCGTATGATTTGGATCGACCCATCTCAGAGGCGATTTCAAAGAATATTTTGGCGATCTCACGAAGATCAAAAATTAAAATGTTTTGAATTGAAAACCGTTACCTACGGAAATTCATCTTCGCCCTACTTAGCTATCAAATGCTTGCATCAATTAGCTTCGGAACATAACTTAAATTACCCTACAGCTGCAAAGTCAATAAGAAATAGTTTTTATGTCGACGATTATTTAGCAGGAGCGAATACTGAACAAGAGTTGTTACAGTTACAATGTGAAGTCACGAAAATCCTCTCTGAGGGTGGATTCCACCTGAGGAAATGGAGATGTAACAATTCATTCTTACTCGATCAATTTAAAATGAACGAGAAATTAGAATCGAATATTTTGAAAATAGGTGAAAACGAAGCGTGTAAAACGCTTGGCGTTCTTTGGAATTCTTCTTCCGATATATTTCTTTATTCTCAATCGACATTTGATACTAAAGCTATAACTAAACGGATCATATTATCAGAACTGTCACAAATTTTTGATCCCCTAGGTTTTATTGGACCAATCATAGTCAAAGCCAAGTTGATAGTTCAAACTTTATGGAAACTCAAGCTTTCCTGGGACGAAACCCTACCTGAAAGTATACAACAAAACTGGATAGAGTTTCGTTCAGGTCTTAGTGGCTTGAAATTCATTCAAATTCCTCGTCATGTTTTAATGAATGAATATGAACGTATTGAACTTCATGGTTTTGGCGATGCAAGTGAGAAAGCGTATGGTTGTTGTATATATTTAAGGTGTAGATCATTAGATGGAAAGTACAAATCCAGACTACTATGTGCTCGTTCTCGAGTAGCTCCAACAAAACCTACTACTTTGCCCAGACTTGAATTATGTGCTGCATTACTTTTGATAAGAATGGTAGAAAAGGTTCGGGAGTCACTCGAAATCAATTTCAATTCCGTTTATTTATGGTCTGATTCCACAATAACATTAGCGTGGATTAAAGCGCCCGCTAATCGCTGGAAAACATTTGTCGCTAATCGCGTGAGTGAAATACAAGAATTATCTAATATTTCCGATTGGCACCATGTAGCATCAGGGGAAAATCCGGCAGATTTACTTTCCAGAGGAACATCTGTTGAAAATCTGAAGGAATCTTCTCTCTGGTGGACAGGTCCGGCATGGTTGAATGATGAATTCACCATTCTACGAGATTCTGTTTCATTGGAACATGTTCCCGAGGAACGACATTCAGTCAATTTATCAATTTCAGTTGATGTTGATTTCATAAATAGATTTTCGACTCTGAGAAAACTTCAGAGAGTGATTGCTTTTTGTCTGAGATTCATTTCTAACTGCAAAATCAAGGATAATACAAAAACATCTCTCATTCTATCACCTGAAGAGTTGCAAGGTTCATTGCATGTTGTTTTGAAAGTTGTTCAAAAAGAAGTTTTCAAACAAGAATATCAAAATTTGGTAAATAATGTTCCACTGAACAGAAAAAGCAAACTGATTTCTTTGAATCCCTTCATAGACAATGAACAATTGATTCGAGTTGGCGGTAGGTTGAAACATTGCAATCTTGGTTATGGAAAAAAGCATCCGATAATCTTGCCTGCTAAACACAGACTAACAAGTCTCCTATTCCAACATGAGCATATTAGGTTACTACATTGTGGACCTACTATGCTCCTCTCTAGTATACGAGACAGATATTGGCCTATATCTGGTCGCAATATAGCAAAGAAAACTGTTAGAGAATGTGTGACATGTTTTAAAGTTCAACCGCTTGCTCCACAATATATTATGGGGAATTTACCCGAATTTAGAGTAAATCAGTATTTTCCATTTTTCAATACAGGCGTTGATTATGCAGGGCCATTTCTACTGAAAGATAGAAATACAAGGGGTGCTAAGCTGATGAAAGGATATGTATGCTTATTCATCTGCTTGAGTACCAAGGCTATACATCTTGAAGCGGTCTCTGAATTGAACACCAAAGGATTTCTTGCTTCTTTGAAACGATTCATTGGTAGACGTGGAAAACCACTTAATATTTATTCAGATAATGGATCAAACTTCGTAGGAGCAAGTGCTGAATTGAAAAAATTGCAACAATATCTATCAACCGATTCAGAAATTATTAATAATCATTTGGCATCTGACAATATCACATGGCATTTTATACCAGCTCGCTCGCCCAATTTTGGTGGTATTTGGGAAGCTGGAATCAAACAGGCAAAGTTTCATTTGAAACGGGTTGTTGGTAACGCACATTTAAATTTTGAAGATTTTTCCACAATACTGACTCAGATTGAATCAATTCTCAATTCCCGTCCTCTTTGTCCATTGACTTCCAACCCAGACGACACCAATCCCCTTACTCCTGCTCACTTTCTGGTTGGAAGACGCCTTACTGGTATTCCCGAACCTTCGTATGCTGATGTACCTGAGAATCGACTAAGAAGATTTGAGAGGATCCAAAAAATCATTCAACATTTCTGGTCGCGTTGGCAGAAAGAATATATCAGCGAATTACAAGTTCGAGTCAAGTGGAAAAACAACGCCCACCAGTTATTGCAGCTAGGCGCGCTGGTGCTGGTGAAAGAAGACAATATTCCCCCTTTACAATGGCCTTTGGGAAGAATCGTCCAACTTCATCCCGGAGACGACGGCGTAACCAGGGTGGTTAGCGTAAAGGTTCGCAACAACGTAGTGAAGAGAGCTATTTCCAAAATTTGTGTTCTTCCAGTTGATTGACAATATCTTCTCGTTATTATTCATATTCAGTTGTTTTCTTATTGAATTGAGTTTTGAAATTTGTGACATATTTCAAGGCGGCCGGCATGTTAGAGACTTTCATAGGTGTTTCGTTTATAATCATCCTATATATTCGTTGAGATGCTTGTTGCTTGGATATGAATCTGTTAGAAATAACATGTCAAGAAATTGAATCTGATTGTCAATAAAAGGGAAACTTTATTCCACAATTCTGACCACAATTCGAGTTGTTATTCTACGAGCAATACGAAATACAGTCCACTAGGAACCAAAAGTTCCACCAAGAGCAAAGAACCTAAAGTTCTCAACAAGGGATGGGGACCAAATTTCGACAGTATGAAAACATATTTGACAGGCAAAACACGTGCCTCACTTAATTTGAGAATAAAAAAAAGAAACTTCTTTGAAAAAGTTCCATTCAGAAGTACTAGTCCCTTTCACAATCTAGTACTTATAGAAGGAAAACAAAAAACGAATTACCCTGAAAATACTTTTATAACAGTCGAAATGTCGGTAATGAATCTAAGGAACCCACACTTGTAGTGAAGAAATTATAACCACTTTTGATTAATTGCATTATCATTATCGCAATACCATTACGATGAAAAAGGTGTTGCTGAAGCCGTTGCAGCTACTAAAGTCATCTCTAATCGGCATTTAATCGTTAGAAAAACTGGTAGGAAATCGACGCGGTTTATTTTATACTTTCTCGTTTTCGCACGTATTCGATCTAAGTACTTTATCGTGTTTATAAGAATTCATTGTTGTTTCCCACTTTGGAGAATGTCGAATTCCTGCGATTTATCGACTGGATACTGGGTAACAGATGAAGATTTGGCTGAGCTGGTTAAGAAACTGTTTGACACAACTTTTCCATTTCAAATTAACATCTAGATTTCACTCTAGACTCTTTACGACAGAAGAATACTCTTTATTCAAAACAAAATGTAGAGGTAAATTATATTTGTGATGCAATTATATTGTGTAGTTCTTAGAGCTAAGTTTTATCAGGTTCACCACAAGGCTCAGACTTCTGGGCGCACTCGAAAGAGTGGTTGATAGAAGTCGGAAATGTTATAAACCTTTTTTTGCCTCGTTAGGCGATGAGTTTCAATAAAATACGAACACGTCTTCCATCTTTTCTGTTGAAAAATGTTTATTCGGGATTTGAAGTAGATTGGACCTAGAAATCACATTGTCTCCTACAAACTTTCACCCCGTTTTCCACCCCCTTAGGGGGAGAATTTCGGAAATTCCTTTTTTTATCAAACGCCAACGTCGTACAAAAACCACATCTTCCAAGTTTCAGGTCTCTACAATCAGCCGGTTTGGCTGTGAGTTGATCCGTCAGTCAGTTATTCAGGACAAATAATTTTACATGTATTAGTAAAAAAAATCTTTGTAGTGTTTCAAATATGTAAGCTAGCTACATTAACTCGGTCTAGTTAGACATAAGAACAGTGATCGAATTACAAAAATTCAGACAGAGCCAAATTTTTGGTGAAAACCTTGGGGTTACCATAAGGAATGAAAATTCAAAAGTCCCCAAAAATCCCATGTGTGCTAAAAAAGTTATTCGGGGTCGAATGTCAATTTTACTGCTTTTTTTAATTTTTCTCGAAAATGGTGAGATGAATCAGAAAAATACCTCAGACCAACGTTGTAGGTCTCGAAATTCTCTAGAAAAATAATCTCATTAAATTTTTCTTTAAGTATCATCGTTCCTGAGATATCGCAATTGTAAATGTCTCTTTATGTACAAACTATATACTATTGAAAAAAGGAATAACTCGAATCCATAAATGTGGTGACGACTTTGGGCTTTTCCTTTTTTTGAAATCAACCACTCCACTTCGAGCATGGACTTTTTCCTTCGTCTACATACTATATTGAGAAAATATATATTTGAAAGATAGTCAGTCCCTTCGAGAATCCCCTCTACCCGCATGGCCTTGAATAACATCTGGCTATTTATTGCCCTTCTGATGTCGTTCGCGTACCAGAGCGTGGCCATATTTAGTAGAAATCTACTTTTTGGGTAGCTTTTCGACTCAAATCAGTAAATTTTAGTAGAAACAAATCGTCTATCAGATTTCGAGGAATATCTCGGTTTAACTGTATATTTTATTTATATAAATTCAGTGAAAAGCTATTCGAAGAAGATATACAACATATATCAAACTCATCCTTTCCTTTATACTTCAATAGATTTACCGTTTCGCGAAATGTCAAGCATTACCTTCAGTTCAGAATTCCCATATCGGTTATCAGAATAATTGCCCAGCTGCGCTGTGCAAATACAAGACAAATCAAATTCACTTTCGGTGGGTCCACTTATTCAATTGATCAGACTGAAAATTGCACAATGTGTAATCTCAATGACGATGAAACATTTTACCACTTCTTCTTTGAATGTCCCCTGTACAAGTGCGTTAAGACGAGATAAATTTGCCAAATCAGATCTTTGAACCACCTCTTATTAGAAATAGAAAGAATAACTCCACAAATGGCTAAAGTAATCAGTAATTTCGTCATGGATGCTTTGAAACTCAGAGCTTTCGTTATGAGTGAATAAGGTCTCAAAATTCAGAATTATTTTCTTGTGCCCATTGTCAAATTATCAGTTTTTTAACAAGTATTTCATTTACCTAGTGCTATATTATCATCTATTGTTTCGCGCCTTATAACTAGGTTATATCTATATATACATATATAAATTGTTTTGTTTTGAGTGATATCTCCTTAGTATAAGTACCAAACTAGTGTTTCGCACGCTCTTTAGCTTATATTTATAGTGTTTTAAGCAACAACAGCCAAACTACTTCCTGTAAGATTGATTGTATCTTGATGTGGAATAAATATTATTATTATTATTATTATTATTATTATTATTATTATATACAGAATCATACGAAAGGAAAGCCCTGTAATGTTCAAAGAACACCGCCTGAATCAAGGGACAGGAGATACGAACTAACATTCACTTTAAATTTTTGAACTTTTTAAGCCTCAGGAAAGACCTCTTTCGGCAAGGAGTCCCAAAGCTCAGGTGTTCTATTTAAAAAAGATCCCTGAGCAAGAGAAGTTCGACAGGTCTCCAAAGGCATAACAAAGGGGTGGGAATTCTGTACTTGTCGAGTCATCTGTGTAGATATTGCCAAGGGTGGAACAATTGATGACAATTGAGAAGAGCACCAACCGTGAAAATATCTATGGAAGAGAGACAACAATTAGTTCAAGTAGTCTGGAGTCACATGTGAATTTCATCGTAGTTTTTCGTGTTTTCAAGCTACCACATTCTGAAAAATTAATTACAAGTTACTTTGAGAAAAACGGGCGTACACTACCTCACAGGTGGTGTGGAAACGTGTGCATATTATGTAGAACGTACAATTGCGATATCTCAGGAACGATGATACTTATAGAAAAATTTATTGACATTATTTTTCTAGAGAATTTCGAGATCTACAACGTTGGTCTGAGATATTTTTCTGATTCAACTCGCCGTTTTCTATAAAAATTTTAAAAACATGAAAATTTGACATTTGACCCCGAATGATTTTTTTAGCACACATGGGATTTCTAGGGACTTTTGAATTTTTATTCCTAATGGTGAACCCTATGTCTTCAATAAAATTTTGCTCTGTCGTAATTTTTGTTGATTCAATTGCATAACTTGACCGGATTACATAATAACACGGACTTTTGTGTAGAACTAATAGAGACCAACTTTACTGGTGAACATTATGTTTGTCTATACCGAACCGTTTAGTCAGCGCACACCATTAAAGCATCACATCTCGCTTTTCTCCGACTTGATTTACATAGAATACTATTTCTCACTGAATTATTTGTTCAATAATAATCGAATATAGCCTATGTCAGTCCTCAATAGTGTAAGCTTTATGTCAATTAAATAATTTTCATGATCGGATCAGTATTTCCGAAGATGCCCCCTAAAAACACACCAACAAAGGTAGAGGCAAACCTCTTTATAATATTTTTTTAGATATATCAATGGCATCGTATTTCATTTTCACGCCAAATCTTCATGAACTTATTTTATTAGTTTCCGAGTTGAAGCCACTGATCTGGATCATTTATTTCCTCAGGACGAAGACTTCATTGAAACTCTTATTAGTATATTTTACATTTAACTGCTTTTCAAGTAACAAATTCATTGAAACAGACTGAAACATGGACCTGAATAAAAAATAAGATATTCAGAAAAAACCACCATTAGTTCTTTATCTATATGACATTGAAACACTTTGCGTAGGACCATGAACTGGAAGGTTAGTGTCGGAATTATCTATACCAACATTTCTGAGGGTGGAAATTATTCAACGTTGAAACAGTCCATTACCCACTCAGTGAAAAACTTTCCCGTATACATTGTAATTACCATTAACGCTACTTATTCACTACCAAGGCCATCGTAGACCCCTATGTCTTGCATCTCAATAAGCCGATAGCCATCTACCATGTCACGTTACAACTCTAACAAAACGGAATACAAATAAAAAATTACAAAAGGAAGAAGAACAGTTCTTTCGTCTCGATTGCTCATCATACTATATAATTACCGCTTGACGTGTGGGTAACAGATTACGCGTTTTTTATGGGTATACAAGTAATGCGGATTAAAAGTAGCCAGAGGCTGAGAAAAAACTGTAACATTGCACGAAATTCCTTGACAAGTTAACAAGTTCATACGCTTGTCAAGTATAATCTATGCATAAAATAACTTATCCGAAATGAATCTCACAGATCATACATACAAGCTTTGTTTTTGTCAGACTTGCTACAGTAAGTTTGGAATATGGGCATTCACAATAGTTAGAGGTCTTGTACCAAAAAAAAACAAGTATTTGTTCAGGTCCGTGGAAGCTCTTAGTTCAGTTCTCATGGCTAAATGATTAATCGCAAATACCATTGATTTTCTGATTTACTCTAATATCTAGATTTTAAATTGCCTTCCGGCGATTGTGAAAACGTACTACCTCTGTTGTTCCTGTATTGATAAATAAAGAATGTTCATTGAAAAAAATTCATTCATACATTTAGCATTCAGTAAATCAGTGTCGTGTGGAGAAAACACCAATGATAAATCATCTGCGTAGGCAGAGTGATGACAACCTTTCAAAATGCAATCAATCTGAATGATATACAAAATAAACAACACGGGTCCCAAGACGGACCCTTGTGGAACACCCATGAATGACTCTGCCACGTTCGATAGATGCAAAAAATGTTTAAACAGTAGAAACAATTTAAACTTCCTCGTCCTTCATTTCAGAATTTTGAAGGAACTTCAATGTGACACATACTGCATAAATATCGTGTTGACATGTGAATATTGTTTTTTACCTACTCCTATATTTATTCCGTGGTGGAATGTTACTGCAACGACTCGCCACTGGCTTTATTCTCATAGTCGTTACTATTCATCTTCGATCGACACAGTCAACTCGAAAGAGCACCTCGTTACCTGTAATTATTTTCATACTCGAAAGCCGAAGCAAAAACGCCGCAAACGTTGAATTTTCATTGTTTTGCTCCGTTGCAAGATCAAGGCAAATGCATTCACGCACATTGAACGAACGTGATAAGATTTGCGATGTTTATGTCGGATCCGATCAGTTTCGCAAGAAATCACGTTCGAGTCTCGAGTTTCAGGAATGTGCTAAGCCAGCTCAAGAGGTGCTGTTCACGATTTTATTTTGAATTTTGGGTTCGCTCAGAGTTACACAACTGTTTTTGTCCGCGATATTTCTAAGCTACTCTCAGACTGGAAGGATTGTTCACTAGGAAGAAGACGAAGTCGGCAAAACAATTTGCCGTCCTCTTGGTACTTTCACGAATCTGTCTTCTTCTTTTAATCGAAACGTTATTCTGCCTGTCGGAATTCGTGGAGTGCTTAGATCCCCGCTAACGTGTACACACCAAGGCAGTTATACGAAACAAGCATTTCCTGATATGATAATCCCTGATATTGAAGTTCTTACACATTATTTCAGTCACAAACTGAAGGAAGAGATATAGGTACCCAGTTTCTCCCTTCAAAACCACAAATCTCTTCAATAACTAGCACACTAGTTTCCAAAAATGGCACGTTACCGTTTCATTAGCCACTTTCTCGAGTACAGTATTCGTTATGTCAGTAAGTTATTCAAAAATGTAAACCTATCTTCGTGAAACATAATGGAAATCAATGAAATATGATTGGTATGCCGACCGTATCTATTAAAACTGAAGACGCTAAATAGTAAAATATAATTCTACGTGGCAAATGACATTTACAAAAAATGACAATATTGACAATCGTGGAAGCGTCATGAAATTTGTTACGTGCAATGACTATTTGAAAAAAAAATTGAAACTAATCTTGCAAATATTGATTTTTTATTAACTTTATCAGATTATTTCGAATGATTTTGAATAAAATAGTATACAATCCTTGCAGGAGATAACATTTTCCTTTCGAAAAATAGCTAACCTCTACTTTCAGCCTCGGTAAGCTATATTTTTTCTGAAGAAAAATTGATACTATTTCAGAATATAGAACCGGTAGAATATGGTAATACAATAGTTTTACCCACATGTTTTACCTTTCGAGGAGAACATTTTGTAAATTTTAATTTTTTCTTGTATAGAAAAAAAGTCTAGGCTGAAACTCATATTTATGAAAATATATGCTCTCATCAACACAAAAATTAAAATGACAGGCATCTGCGCTCAAAGTAATATTGGCTGGTGTTTCCAAATTCATTTGAAAAATCAAAAAAATAAGGTAGGTATCAGTTAAAACTTGTAACTCATGCAGCAGATTTCAGATAAGGATATTTAGCAAATGATTATATAGTAAGTAAATGAGTTCCTAAATTCTTCAACTGCTGGATTACTTATAGGTTTACGCCATTAAACAGTTTGAAACCTCTTCGGACTTCCAATGAATTCTTGATTTGCATGAGGTATTCATGGAAAACGTTACGAAACTATATCTAAAAAAAGGAAGCACTGTCTCCACCAAAATCTTCTTTGATCACATTCAATGTTCTAATCATTCTTTTTCATAAAAAAAATTCCTGAAGCTAGTTGAAACCACATGCATTATAAAACTATCAGGATTAATTTTGAACGGTCGTAACGAACTCATATAAAATGGCAGCTTTTCCAGTAAATGAACATGCAATAGATATTTTTTTATATATTACGTAAATATACGGCCAAATAAAGCGATCCATATGGGTCAATGTTCCCAATGGAGGTAATGAAGATAACCGGTTGCTACCGGTGGTACAATAATTAACTTACATTTTCAGCCTACCGGTATCGGCCTTTGAGGTGACTGCATACGTTTTTGCGCCTCTTCGTTATTTACAATGGGATTCTCAGAAATACGAGTGCCTTGTTGATTCACTACGGTCTTTTTTGCTTTTCGTATGAAAGACGGGCAAGTCGGAACTGAGTCGTAATTTTTCGACTGGTATGCTGCAGGTGTTGTCGGCAAAATGAGAATACATTAAGGGAGTCCAGTTTTGTTATGTGAAGACTGTGAAGTTCGTATTACTGGGAACGAGTTCGATACATTTTCCTTACACTGAATTTATTTTCAGTAGTTGACAGCATCAAGAAAAATAACTTTGAGGATTGAGGGCCTTTCTTCCAATTCACTCCCAAAAAAGACGCTGTACATTTACGTATTTATTTTTGATATGTGCAATTTCACATCCACGGAAGAGCCAATGCAATGAGACAATCATTTGGCAACGGCGAAAGAATGTTAAAAATGGTTATATACCTGCCTATTTGCGCTTCTGCTAATGTAAAAGTGCACATTGCATGACATGGCCGAAATAAAAGTAAAGCGCTAGAATTATTTTTTCTTCGTTCTCAACCTACCACAATCTGAAAAAATAGGAATCTATACTGTTGAATGAGGTAATTTGATATATGTTAATGAAGTTTTGAGTTGATGTATCTAGATGTATCTTAGGAAATATATAAATAAAAATAATGTTGATCTGAAAGTATAAAAAAAGCTATTCATTGAAAGTTTACTCGTTGTCTTTGCATCTGGTAGTACTTGAAAATTCATCAGGTTATGGGCCCAGATGCTGTAAAAACTACATAGAAAGGATTTAACAAGTTTCCACGTCTAAGAAGTAAAAAGTCAATTAGTGCTGTCAAAGTGACTGGTCATCGATCGAGGTGAAAGAAGAAACGTGAATTATATACTTACCAGTGTAAAATCTATAATGGCTTCACAGATTTCTGAAGAATCTCTGATCATCGAGAAGCTGAAGGATGCGGATAACTTTCAAGTTTGGAAATTCCAAATCACAATCTGGTTGAAATCACAAGGATTATTTGAAGTGATAAATGGAGATTCGCCAGAATCGGGCAGTACCGAACAAATTCATGATGCTTGGATTAAGAAAGATGCTCGAGCCCAGAAACTTTTCATTACCACAATCGAACGAAAACCAATGATGCGTATATTGAACTGCAGCACCGCCAAAGAAATGTTTTCCAAGCTGTGTTCCATTTATGAAAGGGATACTGAGCAACAGAAGTATACATATCTGCAAGAATTTTTCAACTATTCCTACGAGAAAGGGGTGGATATAGCTACATATATAAGTAGATTAGAGAATCTCACTTTCAAACTGAGGAATCTCAACCACAATATTGATGATTCGATGATAATGTCGAAAATACTTTTTACGCTGCCTGAATCTTACAAGTATTTCACGAGTGCATGGGACTCTACTCCATCTGCTGAGAAAACTCTTTCGAACTTGACTGCTAGATTACTCGCCGAAGAACTCCGTAATAATTCATCAATTGAGAAGGAACCAACAAGTACAGCATTCAAAACGACTACAATTAAATGTTTCAAATGCCATGGACCACATTTAGCCAGATATTGCAAGAATAAAACCAGTCGGAACAATTTTCCTAGCTGCAAAATATGTGGAAAAAACAATCACTTAGAGAAGGACTGTTTCTTCCGTAAAAATAGGCATGACTCCAGAAGAGACTTCAAAAACAACAAAGTTTCTTTCCTTACTGGAGTCCAAAGTGAATATTCATCAGATTTATGGATTATTGATTCTGGATCATCTTCCCACATGACCAACGATAAGAACTTATTCACTGATTTCAAGGAAGAAAAATCCTGGATTGCCGTGGCAAAGGAATCTACATCAATGAGAGCAGAAGGAATGGGTTCAATCGAGTTTCAGAATTGTATAATGAAAAATGTTTTGTATGTTCCTGAGCTGAGTAAAAATTTGATTTCTGTCAAAGCAATAACAGAAAATCAAGGAAAAGTAGAGTTCACAGCGGATAAAGTTTTTATATCTTCTGATAATTGTATAGTCTTGGAAGGAAAAAAGGATGCCAGTGACATATATGTTATAAAACTACAGGCAATTAAAGAACAAATCGCTTTTAAGACGGAAGAGACATCTTTTGAAACTGCAAAAGATTGGCATCGAAAATTGGCACATTTGGGTAGCCGAAGCATGAGGAAACTCATTGATATGGTTGATGGCATGGATATTTCAAAAAACGATATTGAAAAAATGCAAGATGTCTGCGAATGCTGCTTGCAAGCCAAACAATCCCGAACCCCCTTCCATGGGAACAGAAAGCAAGCAAATAGGCCCCTAGAGATTCTCCATACCGATGTTTGTGGACCAATTGAACCTTCCACATGGGACAATAAAAACTATTTCGTCACAGTTCTAGATGATTTTACCCACTTCACCAAAATATATCTCATTGAACGTAAAAACGAAGTAACCGACGTCATCCAGAATTATATCGAGGAAGCTGAAGCCTACTGGAATCTCAAAACATCGAAACTGAGATGCGATAATGGTGGAGAGTACTTCAATAAAATTTTAGTAAATTGAGGTATTATTATGGATTTCACGGTTCCCTATACACCACAACTCAATGGAAAAGCTGAGCGATTGAACCGAACAATCATGGAAAAAGCCAGGTCATTGATTACTGATTCAAAAATGAGCAAAGAAATGTGGGGAGAAGCTGTCTTATGCAGTGTATATCTTTTAAACAGAAGTCCAACTGAAGTATTGAATGTTACACCAGCAGAAAAATGGTTCAATAAAAGACCCAATATATCGAATCTTCAGGTTTTTGGAAGTGTTGCTCATGCTAAAATCTTGGGTCGCCTAAAGAAGCTAGATGACCGGAGTAAAAAGTATATATTCATCGGATATGCCTTAAATGGTTATCGACTTTGGGACCCTGAAAAAAGAAGAATTATTTCATCAAGAGATGTAGTATTTGAAAAGTTGAGACATGATAGCAAAATGGAAACTTCGGAAGTGGACCACTCTGAGAATAAAACAATATGTCATGACAGTTGTCAAAATGATTCGAAGTCAGAAGATGCCGCTGAAATTATAGAAATGCCTGAAATCAACGAAATTATGGAGCATGAAAGAAGTCACGATGTTCAAAATGAATACAAACCCAAACGACTCATTAAATTACCATCAAAATTTAATGATTACATAGTTTACGATAATTTTTCCATGCTCACCTATCAAGAAGCTATCACAGGTCCAAATCGTGAGAAATGGCAAGAAGCAATAGACGACGAAAAAAATTCATTGCAGCGAAACGAGACATGGAGATACGTGGATAAAAATGAAGTAAAAAATGCGAAGCTCTTGACCAGCAAATGGGTTTTCAAAGTGAAGGATTCTGGAAAGTTCAAGGCCCGATTAGTAGTTAGAGGTTTTGAACAGGAATTTGGTATTGATTATTTCGAAACGTTCAGCCCAGTTATCAACAGTTCGTCATTGAGAATCCTTTTCGCACTAGCCACTCTCAAAAACTCCTTCGTCATGCAGTTTGATGTTGAAACAGCTTTTTTGTATGGTGAACTCGAAGAAAATATATACATGCTGCCTCCTGAAGGTTATGAGGTGAAAAATAAGATTTGTAAACTTGAAAAATCTCTGTATGGTCTGAAACAAGCCCCAGCAAGATGGAATCAGCGCTTCACAACATTTTTGAAACAAAAAGGGCTTCAAGCAACGAAATCTGATCAATGCATGTTCAAAAACGAAGATGGAACCTTAATTCTTGCAATATATGTGGATGACGGTATTCTCATTGGAAATGATGAAGAAAAAATGGAATGTTTGAGAAAGCAGCTTGATGAAGAATTCGAAATGGTCGTCTGTTATCAACCAGATACCTTTCTTGGCATCAAAATTGAAAGATCTGCAGATTTTATCAAACTCAGTCAACCAGAATATTCGAAGAAGATGCTGGAAAAGTTCAACATGCAGAATTCAAAGCCAGTCAGAACTCCGTTACTTGATAGAACTGAATCAGGAAATGAAACCACACTGAATTTTCCATATCGAGAAGCCACTGGAAGTATTTTGTACTTGTCAAACAAAACTCGACCCGATCTGACATTTGCTGTTAGTTTTGTCAGTAGATTCGTTGAAAATCCTTCGAATAGAGACCTTATGAACCTGAAACGAATTCTGAGGTATCTGAATGGATCTACCGAAAAAGGTATTCGATATACCCGCAACGAAAATATGGAGCTTACAGCATATTGTGACTCAGACTTTGCTGGAGATCTCGAAAGCAGAAAAAGCACCACGGGATATGTAATTATGTTTTCTGGAGGTCCCATAAGTTGGTGTTCTCGAAAACAGTCAGTAACTGCGTTATCAAGTACGGAAGCCGAATATATTGCTGCTGCAGAGTGCTGTAAAGAGCTGATTTACCTGAAGTTTCTTTTAGAAGAGTTATTGTGCCAAGAAATAAAAGTTGTTTTGAACGTGGACAATCAAAGTGCAATAAAACTGATTGAAAATGGAGTTGTGAATCGTCGAAGTAAACATATCGATGTTAAGTACCATTTTATTCATGAAAAAGTGAGGGAAGGAACAATAGAAATACAGTATTGTCCTTCAGAAGAGCAATTAGCGGATTTGTTCACCAAGCCTTTACAATCAACCAAATTCGAGAAGCATTCACGAAAATTAGTTCTTTGATTATCGTTGTTGTTTATATCAAATTAAAGGAAGGTGTTGAATGAGGTAATTTGATATATGTTAATGAAGTTTTGAGTTGATGTATCTTAGGAAATATATAAATAAAAATAATGTTGATCTGAAAGTATAAAAAAAACTATTCATTGAAAGTTTACTCGTTGTCTTTGCATCTGGTAGTACCTGAAAATTCATCATATACAAGTGTAGAAAGGCAGATTTTTAATCTACCCCGAAAAGTTGCTGCGTCTATTGAAAAACAGTTGGACAGTATGGACCATGATCTGTTAATCAGCAAGTCCAACCCCGGTAAAAATTCCAATATTGATACTTATTCTGTCAGATTGTGGGAGGTTAAGAAACGTGAAAACTATGAAGAAAGAATACATCCGCCATAAAATGATTACTTTCAAACGGTACGGTTTTTTATGCAAGATTCGACTATTTCTAGTGATTTTGATGGTGACATTCACATGATCAACTGAAATTTCAAAATCTATGTATAAAAACCTTGTAATATTAACATTTAGATTCCGGAACTACCTTTTACGAAAATTTCTTAACCTATTGGGCATTTTTGGTTTAACGTTTTTTTGGATTTTTCGATTCTGAAATCACCGAACAAGTGGAAACATTCATACTCAGTTCAGGCTTTCTTTCAGAGATTTATAACTCAGAGATCACTGAAAGTATATTCGATAACTTTACAGAAAACATCAAACTAACAAGCTCTGTGATGAACGCATTTAATATATATATATTTGATATAAACCGCACTTTTCGTAATTGAAAAAATACTTCATTGTGTGATTTTCAGTAGATAGTTTACAGAACCGATACACGTGTTTCACCATACAAGAGCACCTTCAGGTTCATTTTGGTAGCTATTGTTCTATGGAAGCTATTGGTATAGTGAAAGCGGTTTTGTAAACTGCCTAGTGAAAGTCACACAATGAAGTGTTTTTTTATTTTATAGATTTTAAAGTTTGAACCAGAACTTTTCGAAACTGATTATGCCCAAAATACTGTTTGAATGTCATTTTTTTGTTGTGGAGCGTTTCTTTCTTCATAGTTTTGTTGGAACCTACCACAATCAGTAAAAATAAGAATCAATATTGGAATATATACAAGTGTAGAATTATTTACGAAAATATTATCTCGTATTTTTTTTACTTTTACTTTAAGAATAAATAATTAAATAATTTTAGGGACTCCGCATACGTGCATGTGAAGTCATCACAGCAAGCAGTGCCACCAACATTCGTATTCTTCTGAATATTTTAAAGAAATGATATTAAATGGGTGCTCTGTGAAATATCTGTCAAACAATGACATAACTCACGATTACTTCTTCTTCTTCGTTTGTTTTTGATCACTGCGCATGCGTCCTGTTTACTTTAACACTGGTGGATGAACGGTCCAATTCCATTCTTAAGGTAAAAGTAAAAGATAAAGTAAAAGTGTGGTGTATGAACCGACCATTAGTTACATCCAGAAACGTGTATATTCCACTCATCTGACAATTCGAGAGTGACCTGAAGAAGGAGGAGGGCTACAAGGTGGTAAAAAAAACGTCATCTCGGCACTCTAGAGCGTGGCTAATTTTATTTTTATGATGAAGGGAATAATTCAAGAATTGCAAAAAATATATAATCTTACGACTTCCACAAGTCGAAATAATAAAAATTCATGGATAAAGTTGAATGCGTCCAGCTACGTGATGCCTATATTCCCCTCTCCACGTTTCTATTTCTCTCTCACTCTTTCTCTATACATTGCTCTCTCACTCCGTACCCACTCTGGCTTCTGTTGCCATGATGCCATGATAGTTGATCACACTCGTTGGTGGCATGATATTGTTTACAACGAATATCCAACGTTTTAAAATTTTGGAAATTCATTTGCTTATCATTATTTTTTTATAAATATAAGTATTCTACTAAAATAATTATACACTCTTTTTATTTGCATGCTTTTTCCTGAGTTTTTCGATTAAATAATTTCAATGATTCAAATTGGCAGAATAAGCGAATCCCCCCAGATAATCGTCAGATTATAAGACTGCAACATCTAGGGCGTAAAGATGAACCATATATATCTTAATCTGACGCGCTTGTGTATTTCAAAATGACGATTTTTTTTTCACATTCTAATAACGGCCGCGAGTCTGCGTCATATCCAAAGCGTCAGATTATTATATAAGAGCTTTTTTTAGGTTCACTTAACATCCTCTCAGAAAATCTGACGCGCTCGAGAAAATTTTTTTATTTTCATTTTCAACCCTTACGTCCGACCACCTCCATCATGGAAACAATCAGCTTAACATACGTACATTTTTAAAAACATGTAGGACATAGATGTTATCAATATCTGACGCGCTCGAGTATGTCCATGCAATAGTTTTTTTTTACATTTTTGAATATCTATAGCCGCTCCCCCCACCGATGAAAAGATATACACATTATATAACATTTTTTTTTATCATCTAAGCTTCGCAACCCAATAGGTCTCTTTGACGCTCGAGTATATCCCGATTTAGCATCGTGGGCTCTCCTACTATAAAGAACTGTTTTTTAATCAACTCAGCAATTTTCTGTGGGTAGATTGAAAATCTGACCTTCTACACTGAATGCTTAGTCTTTCAGATTGTGGTAGGTTGAGAAACCAAAAACAACTACGACAAAAATTGCCTGATAGTTTTGAATACATAAATACAATTTTCCGAAACATCGACTATTCAAATAACTACCTTCACAAATCGATTTATTTTTTCTTTAAAATAGATATACTTCGGATCAACAATAAAAATCGTTCAAGTAGATTCACTTCATAACATATTTTGGCGAACCTGATATTTTCTTTACTCATTATCAATTTGAAGGAACAACTCGAAAAATAGAAGTAGATACCTAACCGAGTACCTAACACAGTGCATAAGGAGACTTTTTGAAGAGATCAGTTACTCTCACACCAAAATTATATTATTTGCACTCGATGCGCGTTTCTCTAACAAGGTAAGCATCTTCAGGAGAAGGGGGGAGAAGATGCTCACCCTCCTGAAGATAGGAATAATATCAGTTTGTTGTTAGGGTGATTGATCTCTTCATGGAAAATGTACTCTTCAACAAGAGAAACAATGGTGTTATATCTCACTCAATGAGAATTGTATCTCATTCAATGTTTTATCAATAATCAAGTTTCACATCAAAAATGTAATATGAGTATTGATTCGGAGACGAACAAACTAATATAATTAATTTCACAAACCTTCGTATTCTCCACAAAAATCATGTTTTTTAATATTATAATATATCTAAGACATATTCTACAAACATGGGAAAAAGCCAATATAAGACTGGGTAAGTAATATCTCAAGATAGGCACAATATATTAATGAAAAAATTTCCCATACCAGTATGGAAAAGTTGCCTTCCTACTCCCAACATGAAAACTCGTGCAGAAACTTATAATAATAATAATTACTATACCATCGCAAAAGGTTACTACTTATTCACTGTTGGTCTGAACCTTTTTTTTTTCATTTATGCTACAGTTCAAGACGACCTTATTTTAAATAGTCAGCAACAGAACCAAAAAATGGTATCATATCTTTCACCATGAAAACTCCTGCAAAAAACATATTATTATACCATCGCAGAAGCTTACTACTTATTCACTGTTGTCCTAAACCTTTTTTTTCATTTATGCCACAGTGCGAGACGATCTTATTTCGAATCGTCAGCAACAGAACCATGAAATACCAGGGTATTCTTCACTAAACACTCTGTACTTGCTCCAGATGTGAAAGAGGGAAAATGATTTCGGGTATGCAAATGCCGAAGATTTCTAAGTAGTTCCGTCATCATGAAAGAACCGAACTGGAGCGCATCATTGCAACAAGTAAAATTAGAGAGCAAGGAAAAGTTTATAATGAATACAAATCGCCATTCAAATTACGCCGATGTTCTGCACATAATACCAACCGTGAATTCCGATATGAAGATTGCATTGCCCCGGTGGAACAGGTGGTCAGCAATCTGTATTTATTGTTTTAGCTGAATCGTAGGCAAACCCAACATTATGAGCAACTTTCTGTAAGTGTATACTTTTCATATCGATAACACATTGCTTCGCAAAGACCCAGATGTTCTTTCGGTAGTTAGTAGGTAGACAGGAATTATACTTTTCGTTCTACACATTATAATTCTTGTTTTCGACTGTATAGATTCCAATATTGCTTTTTATTTTTTCAGATAGTGGTTAGAACCCAAAAAACATAGGAGAATAAATTGTTCATAAAACCTGAAATATTCAATTTTGTTCGAACTGTATTATAATGTTAGGAATCTCCTAACGCTCTCCTAGCGCCGGTCCTGACGAGATCGTAAACGCAGATGAGGGGTCGCGTCGTCATTTTCTAGGAACTGTTGATTGCCGCCTAGAGAATTCGAGACACGTCATCGGGGCTTCTCTCGAGGATTCTCGATAGGTACGCAGGTATATAAGCATCGGGATATCGCGGCGGAGACAAGTTTTTATTCAGAGAGTTAGTTATTCGGCAGTTTTATTCAGAGCTAAGTGGCGAGAGTTATTGAGAGCTAAGTGGAGAGAACTTTGTTATTGCTAAGTGCAGGAGTTGAAGTGTAGAGTTTTTAGTACAGAGAGTTTTAGTACCGAGCATTGGAAAGTTATCGGAGCGATTTAAGTGATTGTGTTGTATTGTATTGTGATAGAGAGTTATAATAGAAGAAGTTTAGTGTTGTTTGGTGTTTTAATCAAAGAACCCGAACGATAAATCGTAACAATATCCTCTTTCAGAAAGTGTAGATGAAGATATACAACGTTTTTGTTACGGGAAGAAAAAAGTTAAATAGTTCTATAATATTCTTATGCAGTTATAATAACTCCCCGTTCTTCATCCTTGGATCGGGACAAAATTAATCTAGATCGAATAAATTTCAAATTGGAAGTTATTATTTTCAGCACTTTTCCACCAAATTGCCAAGAAAGCGTTGTCAACTTTTTTCAAATCGAAAAATAGGTCGTGGGACACTTTCTTGAAAGAAATTACTGATGATGTCACGAATTCAATCCATATTGAATTTCAAAGATCGAACCTGAATTCTTTGATGTTATCTCGAAATCCTGTGGAACTCGAGCAAAATCTCCTATTTGAAAATTTGTTGCATACATTTCATGTTCTTGGGATACCACCATTTCAACGATAGTTCGTATCACATGAAGGTTTCATTACTGCACATTTTCAAAAATAAATCGGAGTTTCAACTGAATTTATATAGGAAAATATTAATTCAAAGATTCTTAAAAACCATTCACGATTGCGAATAATATCTTTGAAATAGCTAGTTCGATGTGAAAAAATGAGAATCGAAACACATTTCGAACATGGTGTCACTCTTTTTCCACTCCTTCCTCCCATTTGAAGAAATAATTTATACCGCCCTCTTGGCAACTAGTGAAGTCTATTGAGACTAGCAATAATGAAATAAAGGTTAATATTCCTTCCACTTCCACGTCTGTGAGACTCATAATACAGTTCTTTATCATTTATTGGGTGTAGAAGAATTAGCGTACACAACTCTCGTGTAATGGTTATTATTACATGATCGATGCATAATATGCTATTATATGAAAATGTACTATCTAACATAACGGGTGCGTATTCCTACGTCGAATTCTTCCTACGGCGAATTCTTCCTACGGCGAATGTCATCCCCTCCAATGACGTCATCAAAACACGAACGTTTCCGATGATGTTCCATAGTGGAAAGTTCGCCGTAGGAAGAATTCGACGTAGGAAGAATTCGACGTAGGAAGAATTCGACGTAGGAAGAATTCGACGTAGCAAGAATTCGACGTAGCAAGAATTCGACGTAGCAAGAATTCGACGTAGCAAGAATTCGACGTAGCAAGACTTCGACGTAGCAAGAATTCGACGTAGCAAGACTTCGACGTAGCAAGAATTCGACGTAGCAAGAATTCGACGTAGCAAGAATTCGACGTAGCAAGAATTCGACGTAGCAAGAATTCGACGTAGCAAGAATTCGACGTAGCAAGAATTCGACGTAGCAAGAATTCGACGTAGCAAGAATTCGACGTAGCAAGAATTCGTCGTGGGAAGAAATCGCCATACTAACACTCCCTGCTCCTCAGAATTAGTTAACATCGCCGCCAAATTATCTCGTCGACTCCATCAATAAAACGGGATGCACCGAGAGATTCCTCTTTCACATTTACGGTGGAATTCATTCATATTGATTTATATTATTAACAAAATAAAAAAATGGGATTATAATACATGAAGTGATCAACATCGATAACATACATCAAGAAAAATTTCTGCTTTTTTTATTCTTTTCTACAAACTCGATACACGTCTCATCATTGTTAACGGTTCAACGGCCTGAATTTTCCAACAAACAATGGGGAGTTACGGACTAGAAATTTTCATACGGCTTTCTTCAAGACGTTAGATTCTGAAAAACATGCTGTAATTGCCGATAATTTTTGTTTCAGATGAATTATAGCTCCTGGTACCGTTATCATCATATGGGAATGGGGTTTTCTCAATGAGTGTTCTGGATCAATCATATTGAAGAAAGACGTACGAGAAAATTCGACAGTAACTTTTTTTTTTCGCTGAGACAATCAGTTATCCCTTGTTACTAGTCGATTGTATCAGTGAAAACTGACGACATAGTGCTACAAGTTTTTGTTCATATAGCAACATCGTCCTGAATATGTTTCATGATGGGTCATTTGACCCCCCAAAAAGTGTTATTGGCTTGTAGCCTATTTCTTTCATTTCAGTTCACTACTTCAAAGGATATCGAACGCAAATGTTTCGGACCCCTATTACCTTCCAAATTCAAATCCGGGGTCGAAAATAGCCCATTGTTATGAATGTTACATTTTGTATTACAGACTATATCGGTATTTCAACTTCAACTGTCACTATTATGTTTTCGAATGATATAAGAAATACGAAGAAGGTTGATTTTGGGCAAAGTTGCACATTTATGTGGCCAACAGAATGCCTTTCAGAAAGATATACAATCTCGAGTATTATTGAATGAATCCCACTGTGAATGCGAAAAAGGAATTCTTCGGTACAAATCTTTCATCTGATGACGTCGTTGTCGATATGTTCTGTCTGCGATGTGATATATTTCGAGAGAGAAGGGCGTGTATTTTCGCCGATTTTTTCTTACGTCGAATTCTTTCTACGGCAAATTCTTCCTACGGCGAATTCTTGCTACGTCGAATTCTTTCTACGGCGAATTCTTCCTACGGCGAATTCTTCCTACGGCGAATTCTTCCTACGTCGAATTCTTCCTACGGCGAATTCTTCCTACGTCGAATTCTTCCTACGGCGAATTCTTCCTACGTCGAATTCTTCCTACGGCGAATTCTTCCTACGTCGAATTCTTCCTACGGCGAATTCTTCCTACGTCGAATTCTTCCTACGTCGAATCCTTCCTACGTCGAAATCCTCCTACGTCGAATTCTTGCTACGTCGAATTCTTGCTACGTCGAATTCTTCCTACGTCGAATTCTTCATACGTCGAATTCTTCCTACGTCGACTTCTTGCTATGTCGAATTCTTCTTACGGCGAACTTTCCACAATGGGGTGTATGGACCATCATCGGAAACGTTCGTATTTCGATGTCGTCAGTGGAGGGGATGACATTCGCCGTAGGAAGAATTCGCCGTAAGAAGAATTCGACGTAGCAAGAATTCGCCGTAGGAAGAATTCGACGTAGCAAGACGACCCGAACATAACCTCAGTTCGAATTATTTATATTGTATATAGTGTATACGATTATAAAGTTGAAGGAACGCGATTTCTTACGATTTCACTGTACTTTTGTGAAGAACTTGTTGGTCAGATGATATTTTGAAGATATAGAGATGTAGGAACTAACAATATCAAGGAAGAAAATCCATAGCTATAAAAATACAACTCCAAATAGTTTTTCAGAAGCTATAATCGTCTTAGATTATTCCAAAGATTACTATTTCAGAATAAAACGCTGCAATGAATATTATTTCATTCACGTCAAGTATCACACTGGCTAACTTTGAAATAAGCCAACCAAGAACAATCGCGGCAAAGTGCAACAAATCAGTAAATAGGAATCGCATTCCGATTAAGAATAACCCCCTCTGGTCTGTAAAAACCTTACGACATGCTTGAACGTTTCAGGTATACATTACATGTTGATCTCATCAGCTTAGTCTGCTAGTCTATATTTTCATCTTTGTCGGGATCATAACGGCAGGCTGGCTTATTCTCGATTCTTGGAATGCTTATCACATCTTCCGTTTTCATTTGCGACGATATCAAACAAAGCGGAAGGATGCGAATAAAGTGGATTTTTGTGAAATAATCCTCTGGAAGAGATAAATTCTGAAACAATGTTATTTAAGTGCGTGGCCTAACTTGAAAGGGTGGTCCTTTGAGTAATTCTCAGACGAAAACTTCATGTAAACATAGGTCCGGTAATGCTTCGTTTTCAAGATTCAGAGTTTCATCATTTGAATCAGAAATAGTTATTTCCTGAATATCTCAATAATTCCTCAGCTTGTTTTGTAGAAATTTGGCAGTGTTATTTGGGGTAGTGAGGAGCTGATTTAGCCCTAACTAGATTGAAATCGTCATGTGCAGTGGCGCCCCGAAAGACACATAAACCAATATTTGAATGGAATGGCGACCGTTGTATACACCTGAAATAAACCAATATGTTTGACCGATTTTTTGCAATTTTTTATCGCATCAATCAACTGAAACTACAACTTTATTAGTCAAACAATTTTTCGAAAAAAATGTTACTTTAATGCATGTCTCATGAGATTGGAACCTTTGGTGTAAAAGTTGAAACTTTTCCTAGAGATCAATTACCCTAACACCAAACTGATATTTTTGCACTCGACGAGCGTTTCGCTAACAAGGTTAGCATCTTCAGGAGAATAAAACTGATACTAAATCTAAAGATTAGGGTTAGTTGTTTATGTACCTGAAGTTTTCCTCTCCGATATGGACTTTGTTAATTACTGCTAATTATTCTAATTAATTTCTTGATAATGAACTAGTGCAGTCACTACCTGCAAAGTTTATTGGTCCGTCATCTGTTATTATTGTTTATTGTGAATACTTTCTCAAGAATAGATTGAAAAGCGGGCTGAAAGGGATCTGTTCACGCAGTTTTCACATTTGCTATTTTTAGATTCTCACATGCATCGAGTAGTCTTGTGTGATGCACACCCTTGATCAGTTTAAGATTGCTTTCACCAACTTTGTGGTCATTGTCCAGAGCGTGTTGAGCGACACTGGATTTTTCTACCCTTCCGTATTTCATGTGTGCAAAATGTTCCTTGAAACGGGTTTCAATGGCTCGTCGGCTCTGGCCGATGTATTTGTTGTTGCAATCCTGACACCTGATTTCTCCTAGTTTTCAAATTTATCTTTTGGGTTACCAAGAGGCTGTTGTAATTTGTATGAAGTTTTATATGAAACATAATATTCACTTTATCGAATATCTGTTGAAGTTCTCTAGTGTATTGAGGTTTATATGGGATTACTATAATTTTTTTTTCTCTAATATTTTTGAAGAGTCGAAGATTTACGAAGTGTTGCCCTAAATTTTCATTTTCTAATTATCTTATCAACCATCACTCTCCTTTCATTGTCGTACTTATCTTTTTCAGAGGAAAAGTTATTAACTTATGGACAAGGAATTGCAGTGCCGCCATTTTATGTTCTGGGCAATGATTTGAGTCATTTAGAATGTGTCTGAATGTGTTCGTGTCTTTCCTGTAAATGTCAAATTCTACTTCATTCTGTTCGTTCCTTATAACCTTTACATCTAAAGATGACAACTTTCTTTCTTTTTCTAGTTCGTACGTGAATTTTATACTCTTACATCTGCTGTTTCGTGCTGAAAGGATTCAATTTCGATAATCCTTGTATCCACCATAGAGAATATGTCATCAACATATCTGATCCAGATTTTAGGGAAGTAACTGAGTTCCTCATGGGATACCCATGGGTGTCCCTTCGTTCTGTGCATAATAGGAGAATAACTCTGGGACATGATGAAAATTGATGAGAATATATTTTCTCAAAAATAAATCAAGATACAGGAAAGAGCTAAGTATAATAACGTTGTTAATTCAGTTGCTCAATGCGAAAAAAATATTCAAAACCCATTGCTGCACATTTTTTGGACAGAAATATTGCTTTGGATCCCTTCAGGTGAGCCAATTTGGGCTGAATTAGCTCCTCACTACCACAAATATCAACAAAATCGGCTAAAGGATTATTAAGAAATTCAGGAAATAACAATTTCTTTTGCAAATATTGACAACTTGTGTCTTGAAAACGAAGCATTACCGGACCTATGCTTACACTTTTCGTCTTAGAATTACTCAAAGAACTACCCCTTTAAGTTTGGCCACAAACTTTTATAACACCCTGTAGAAGGTCATGTAATATAAATGATTGCAAGTTGTTGAAACAGGTTGTGAACAAGCATCAGAGTGACATACATAGATTGTTTAAGTATACCTAAGATGTCTAGAAGGATGGTGTACCGAGTTATACCTGGGCATGTTTGGGGTAAACTTGGCGACACATGCCTACTATGATAATAAGCATCATGACCCCTTGACATCAAATCAGTTCAGATGGCGTTTGCAACGAAAAGAGTTACAAATTTCCTAGGAAATGTATAAACGGCCGACCTGACGGCTGGCTATACTTTTACTTTTGGAAGCTGACTGATCAACAACCTATATTATTTGTTCAGAATACTGGCCAAATTCCCTATAATTGTGTTCCTTTCATTCGATTTTGTTTTTTATGAGTATGACATTAGATTTTGCTCATTTTGTTGACTGCTCGAATCGAAGAATATAGTTTGTCGATCGATCGGTTGACTATGCACTTCCAATTAGCGTCAACTAGCGATGAATTTGAGAAACACACCACGATACGTAAAAATGACAATAATGACAGATAAGTGTCGCCATAAAATTCTAAACAATATCGCATCAGTCCCAGCACCTTCCTTCTAGACATCTTAAGTATACCCAAATGGAAATATTGACAAAACATTTCTCATGTCGATCCTAAGCATTTGGGATAACTGACTGAATGCAATCAATAAAATCAGTTCATTGACAAATAGCACACCGAGGAATTGCTTAGTTTTTATTGGTAGGTAAGTTCCATCTGATAGGAAATCTAGGCCTACAATAGAAAAATATATTGAAACTATTCAATATTGAAATTCATCTAATTTCAGCTGACCATACTGACAGACTTTCAATCTCGAAGAGGGATTTCTTCAGTCACACTCAGGTTGTCTATTATTATGGGAATATATTTCGGTTGGAGAATCTTTCCATCAATTCATTCTATTCTCAGAGTCGTTCGTCAAAAGTCATTATAAAAAAAATGCTTTATAATAAACATCTAGGACATAAAAAGTGTAATGACCAGCTTCCGAATAAAATGTGAGCATACATAATTGAATAATTTATTTATAATGCAGGAATTCGTACGAAACGAATTGGTTTGTTGAAAAAATGTGGTATTTATTTAAGAATGCCGAAACTGTCTATTAATGTAATGTAATCGATGATTCGATCTTTGATCTCCATTACATGAGTGATTTAACAGTTGTTTATACAATCAGTCCATACTCAGCTTATATAAGGAATGGAACTCGTACTTTCTGATTAGGTGTTATGATTTCATTTTCGATTGAAGGTCACTTTTGGTATCATGGAAAAGTTCTTTCTATCAAATCCTAAAAGCTGGTAAAACTATCAGAATACATTTTCGGAATCAAGATAGAGTGGCAATTGCGAAAAATAAAGAACACCTTATTTAAATCATTCATCAGTGACATTGGCTTCATTTGCTGCTAGAAAACGAGCTTTTGGTGAGAATTAAAATTGAAACTTATTAGTTCCAGAACTTAACTCTTCAACAATTTATATTGAATGTTATGTTTTTTAATTGTCATTGTATTCAACCAAGAATTTGCATGTGCTTCTTCATCATCATCAGAAACAAAAATATTTATATCTCATTATAACTCGCTTTTTTTTTCTATGGAATTCTGTGGTTACTGTTCTCATGCGTGTATGCAAATTTCCTGTTTCCATTCTGAAAATCGTTTATCCGATATTACAAAAATATGTATTACGTTATATAAATTATTGTGTGAGTAGTTCTAGAAACAATACCATGTGAATAAAATTCACTCAATGGTGAACGTGTTGTCATATTAATGCAAAATAACTGTGTCGCAGAGAAGTCATAGTGTACAACGATCATCCGATGTGTGCATTTGAAAATTGTTCCGCTTCAAGATTTCTTATCATTCGCATTAGTTCTCACGAAAAAAATCTATTAACCAACATAATTATAGGCGAATATTGCACTACAAATGTGATTCTATGCATTTTGGGGAGGAAAGCTAATTATTGGTGAAAAATGTTAAGTGTGTCTGAAACAACCCATTAAAATTCCCACCCCCCAAACTTTGTGCTTTTTTTTCTGTGCCACAAGTGCAACATTGTGTTGATGTTGATCATCACATTATGACTTCTTGCAAAGGATAAAAAATTGTTGAACGCTGGTTTCAGGCAAAAGAATTATATAAAAGACTAAGTGATTGGTAGGTAACAGTTTGCATTACTTTTTACAGGAGAACACATCGATTTTTATTCAAAGGGAGTCATCTTCCTATCATAACCTCAACTGCTATACCTCTCCCCCCCTTTGTCATTATTCCCCATACAATTTGAATAGGGAAACTAGTAAGTGTGACAGATCATTATACAGTTAATTTTATAAGGAATTCAGACATATAAATTTTCACTACCTAACTTCCCATTTTGGCGCCCTCTTGCGAAAAAAACAACTGTTCCGTATTCCAAATTATGATAGTTCATTTGCAAGCTAATTTGACCTAAATTCGGTGATAATGCAAATATGTTCCGATTCAATTCAAAATTGATAAGTGGTGGTTTTCAGGGTTGGGAATTGGGATTTGTTTGTCAACGCAAAAAAAACAATATGGTGTCTCCAAGATGGCGGATGAAATTGGTAATTATGGTCCTATTCGAATCAAAATTATTTTGTGGAATTTTCGGGGTCGGAAATTATGATTTTCTTATCAATGCAAAAAACAAGATGACGGACGAAATTTGTAATTGTGGTTCGATTCGATTCAAAATTGGTATATGGGGGTGCCCCATCCTGTATAATGTAATGCAAATATTACCTACTCTCGTATATAATTCATATGAGTGAAACAAACGTTCAAACTTTTTTTTCCTTTGCAAGGAGTCGAAATGAAATGATCAACCATTTTTATAGTAAAGAATTTTGGATCATGATTTTATTTTCCTATGAGTTCATTTTCTCGAGATAATCGCGAAAAAATTATTTTGGGGGGCTAAAACGTGTCACTGAAACAAAAGCACAAGGATTACGGAGTGGGAATTTCAATGGGTTAATTCTGGCACCAAAGTCAACATTTTCCACCAATAATTAGCTCCCCCCCCCCCTCCGAAATGCATAGATTGATTATTTTCGCCTAGATTATATGCAATGCTTCCCTAGCGTTTTCAAGATCGATTCCGTCACCTTGATGCATATTTGTTTTCGTTATTAACTCGATTACATTCCATATCGTGGAATTAAATGGCGTGAAATTATTTCATATGCAAGAAAAGTACTACCCAGTGTGGGTGTATTATTGTTCATATCTGACTTATCCGGTCCGAGCCAACACTCCACTATAAAACTGGTTCGTATAAATAATAAGACAGCTGTTTATGTTTTATCGGTATCTAGAAAAAAATGTTAGGAAAGTGGCTATTGTTTAACGAACAGGAATTGCGAGTTTCGTATCTGAGTTAGTAGGTACCATGACTTTGATGAAAGTTATGCCAGTGCTACGGTATTCTTGTGTAGGAGAAACCAGTTCATCGAATTAGACTAGTTTTTGATTGTTCTTTGGTTTCACTTGAAAACAGCACATGGCCTAAACGAGAGTTATTTTTTTGATCCATGTCTGAAGGCATGAGTCGTGGTACCAATAAGTACTGTGCCTACTTTTCTACTCTCTGTGCTGATTGACAAAAGAGTTCCTTCTAAATGAAACAAGTCATATTAGTTAGCAACTTATTTCCTGTACATTGTTCTAGGATATCCATTATAACATGTATATTCAAATTCGTTTCTATTAATCAGTGTTCTATCATTCGCTTATTTGGATTTCTGAAGTTTTGCGACCTTTTTCAGATTGTGGTAGGTAACAACCCAAATAACTAGCATTTTCAAGATGAAAATACTGTAAAATATAATTGAAAAAAACTGAAACTTGATGAAAATCCAAATTGAAAGATACTTATACATTTTCCTGTGAGATTTAAAAATGTTTACAAAACTGTTACATGTGCTTCGCACTATACAAAGTTTCGAAAGCAACTAAAGAGAAATGACAAACGCTGTGTATAAGTTCTATATGAATTATCAATTTCCTAAAATGTAGACGGACGAACTGAGGAAGTTCTGTTTCCAGTCTTATAAATGGAAGAATACAAGTTTGGAAAAAGTTGCCTGATATTACTGTCACTGTCACACATGTGGTTCTACCCCTTATCCCTTAAAATAGGCCCTCACCATTTTTGAACAGTTATTTCTGTAAAAATTTTGCGACCATAGTGTAAACGATAAGATTGGAAACTTTGGTGTAAAAGATGAAACTTTTCCTAGAGATATCAATTACCATAACACCAAACTGATATTTTTTTGCACTCGACGTGCGATGCGCTAACGAAGTTAGCATCTTCAGAAGAAGAAAATTGATAAACGTTGAGATTGGAACCTTTTGTGTAAAACTTGAAACTTTTCT
Source organism: Zygogramma bicolorata (assembly GCA_032362365.1). Taxonomy (NCBI): domain Eukaryota; kingdom Metazoa; phylum Arthropoda; class Insecta; order Coleoptera; family Chrysomelidae; genus Zygogramma; species Zygogramma bicolorata. The sequence continues at coordinate 666,231 of JAVJAQ010003898.1, forward strand.
TAGGGATCAATTACCCTAACACCAAACTGACATTTTTTGCACTCGACGCGCGTTTCGCTAACAAGGTTAGTATCTTCAGGAGAAGAAAATTGATTCTAAAGCTAGAGTTAGTTGTTTATATACAGTGAGTTCCTGCCAAATTCATTGGTCATCTGTTATCATTGATTATTCGGATTACTTTCTCAATAGTAAAATGTAAAAACAGCCTGAATGGTGACAAGGGACCTATTCCTTTCAGCCCGCTTTTCAATTTGTTGTTGAGAAAGTAATCAGAATAATCAATAATAACAGATGACGGACCAATTAATTTGGCAGGAAGTCACTGCACTAGTTCACTATCGCGAAATTAATTAGAATAATTAATAGTAATAAACAAAGTCCATATCGGACCCAAAAACTTTAGGTATATAAACAACTAACCCCAGCTTTAGATTCAGTATCAATTCTTTTCTCCTGAAGATGCTAACCTTGTTAGCGAAACGCGCGTCGAATGCAAAAAATAGCAGTTTGGTGTTAGGGTAATTGATCTCTAAGAGAAGTTTCAATAAAATTGATAGATACTTAATCTGAGCTGTTTATATACCTACAGTTTTTCGGCCTGATATGAACTTTGTTTTTTACTGCTACTCATTCTAATTGATTTCTCGGCAATAAACTAGTGTAGCTACTACCTGCAAAGTTTTTGGTCCGATGTGGTCTTCATCTGTTATTATCGATTATTCTGATTGATTTCCCAACAATAGATTAAAAAGCGGTCTGAAATGGATAGGTCCACTGTCACCATTAATGCTGTTTTTACATTTTGCTATTTCTAGACTCTCACATGCATCGAGTAGACTTGTGTAATGCACAATCATCAGTTTCAGATTGCTTTCACCAATTTTGTGGTCATTTTCTAGAGCGTGTTGGGTGAAACCGGAGTTTTATACCCTTCGGGTTTTCATGTGTGCAAAATGCTCCTTGAAACGGGTTCTAATAGCTCGTCGGCACTGGCCGATGTATTTGTTGTTACAATCCTGACAACTGGTTTCGTAAATTACCGATTTCTATGAGTTTTCTAATTCATATTTTGAGTTACCAAGAAGCTGTTGTAATTTGTAAGAAGTTTTATATGCAACTTTTAAATTTTCCTGAAGATGATAACTTTTTTAGCGAAACGCTCGTCGAGTGCAAAAAAATATCAGTTTGATGTTAGGGTAATTGATCTCTAGAAAAGTTTCCACCAAAGTGTACCCAATATTTTCTGTGCAACCGTAAAAATTATATAATTTCAATAAACAATGTCGTTTCAACGCGAACATAGGATAGCGTGAACTGATGCCGTCAATCTCACAGTGTTTCTCTAGCAATGAAATATTCAGCAAAACAAACGTTCAGTAACGGCTGCTAAATGCTTGTTTCGCGTCCAGTCGCACGAAAATAATATTCCAATAGGAAAAACCTTGTAAATTAGTTGCACTACTATATTTAATCACACCCAAAATGATAATCGATTATGAAACATTGATATCCATTTTCTATGGTTTGCTCTTCCCTGAAAACAAATATGCTTCAGATTCTTATAATACAGTGTGTAACAACGAAAACTTAACAGAGCCGTTTTCGAAAATAAAAAGTAAGAGTTTTAAAAAAAGCTCGGACACGTTGATTTCTAATTAAAGGGGGACACCTTTCAGACTAATCAGATATTTTGTAGTACGCACCCCTTCGGAGGGGTGCGTCCGACGACCCTTATTTAGATAGGGAAAGTAGGTCGGGTGGCACCTTGTTCTAAAAGTCTTTCGAATACCTTTACTACTCTGTTAAAAGAAAAATTCTGTAACGATTGGTAACCAACCCCATCCCCCTAAAAAATATCCTCGTAATAAACAAAAAATACGAAATCACATGGACACGTATTAGCAGGTTGTCATAAGAAGCAAAAATTATTTTTTTTATGAAAGTTCTGAACGTAAATTGTACCTTAAAAACAATTTGATTCATTTTAAAAAGCGTTGAACTCAATACAAATACCTTTAAAACTTCAAATTATCTCGAAAACTAATCTTCACAAAATTTTTTTTATAGCAGAGTTGTAAAGGTATTCAAAAGACCTTCAAAACAAGGTGCCACTGGACCTACTTCCCCTATCTAAATAAGGGTCATCGGACGCACCCCTCCGAGGAGGTGCGTACTACAAAAAATCTGAGTAGTCTGAAAGGTGTCCCCCTTTAATTAGAAATCGACGTGTCCGAGCTTTTTTCAAAAATCTTACTTTTTATATTCAACAACGGCTCTGTCAAGTTTTCGTTGTTACACACTGTATATGTCCACAGGGTAAATTGTTATAATTGCCCCGATACGTATGTGCAATATTACGAAAAAGCAAATTTCAGACTATTTTGTCAGTACCGTATCGTATTTTTTGTGATTATAAATTGAATTTAAGGAATATGTAAAAAATATTTCGTACTTCTCCTTAGAGACGTTTCGAAAACTACTCTGCTTCCTTTTTCGAGCCCTTTCGAAAAATTCTGTCAGAAATTCTTGTTTTGTGAGTTGTGTCACTAGTTCTGCCAGGTGTGATATTGACACAAACTACTTCGAAGTGAATCTTCCCAGTTTAACTTCCCTCTTCAGAAGAAGCATAATCGATCCATATTCAATGAGCACGTGGCAATCTCGTCATTTCCGTTCAATAATATACAAGAAGCCTCTTTGAGTTTACTTTTTGTTCCATTCCATTCTGTCATGAGTAAGTGAATTTAAACCTTGTTTAATTTTCACAGGAGAGAAAATCCAAAAAATTGCATTCAATATTTATCTACCTCTTCAAATAGATTACTGTGGAAATCACTCCCGTGAATTTTCATAAAGGGACCGTCGAGGAAAAAGACTGCAGATCTGCTTCAGTGTAACAGGAATCAGATAAGGGTTATAACAGGTCTGTTGACTGGACACTGTCCACTCAAAGGACACCTGAATGAGGTAGGGCTGTCCATCGGCGACCTTAGCTGCAGACAATGTAACAAAGGGACAGAGACAGCTCGACACCTACTCTGCGAATGGATCATGGAAGGCAACAAATATATGGAAAACCAATTTTGGATCCAGAAGAATATGTCAAATACCCAGCAATCGAGCTGCACAAACTTGTGCAGGGGACAAGGTTGTAGGAATGGGTGTCATAAAGTATGGGGAAGCAAAGCGCAATAAGCCCTAGAGGCTGAAGTGCTTTCTGGAGACCTGGCAGTGAAGGGCAGCACAGCCGTCTTTCAAAAGGAAAAAAAAACAACAGTGATGATGAGACACCCTGTATTTGAAGCATGCATCTTATTTTGTCGATCAGAAGAAAGCACAGATCCGGTGAACATTCCTCCAGTCATTGAAGCTAAACAAGTTAATTTCTTTCCTCATGATTCTACTACTTTTCCAATCAACGAACTGTAAATCGATAAATAGTTTATCGTAAACTATCCATAGGAAACCATCAAATTACTGGTAATTTATATACTCGATAACAATTGGAGAAAATGAAAAAATCCGAATGCAATCAATCTCTGCACCGTCATTGTAATTCACATTGAATATGCATTCACAACAAACTTATCGCAAAGGTAATATGTTGAGGCAATAGCAATAGCTATTTACGAGTTGGCAGGACGTCTATTAGTTGACGATAAATTAGATTTATTAGTATTCCGAATCGTTTATTCATAAGACATGTCGAACCGCTCCTCAATATGTAGGTCATTCCGCCACAAACAATATGCGCGAGTTAAGAAGCAATCCTCGGTCTTCAGTTACCGTTAGCAAAAATTTATGCTCGGTTCTGTTGCACCTGTTCGAAGATATTCGAATTTTCCTGTTTCCTGAATATATCATCGTTTGTAGTCAAAAAGGCTACACGGAAGTGAAAAGCCGAAATTCTTATAGATATCTAGTTTTACAGATATTTATCCATCGTCTTACTTGATCGTCTAGGCTATTTTACGCTACCATTGTTAGATCGCCTTATTGAAAAAATTGGAATTCATGGAATAAGGGGATTGCCTCTTCAGTCTCATCTGTCAAACAGGACTCATACTATTTATATAATGGGGCTTACTCCAACATAAAAAATATTAAACATGGTTTTCCCCTAGGTTCGGTGTTGGGACCAAGTTTATTTTTGATTAACATTATTGACTTCGGTAGTTATATGACACGGTGTACAAGCATTCTTTTCGCAGACGATACCTCTTTAATAACTTCTGGTAACTCGTCAGGAATAATGAAATAACAAAAACAATGAATTTGGAAGAGCTTTACGATGGTTTACAGCCAATCAATCAAAACTAAATGGTGATAGGACACAGGAGATGATATTTTAAAGCAATAATAATTTTAACATCAATCAGAAGGAGGTTACTTGATTATGTGTTATACATAATCTTGGGCAGCTCACGTAAGCGAACTGTGGGGAAAATTATTGAAAAACTTTTTTTTTCAGACAGCTGAGACATAAGTTGAATTTCGAGATATTGAAAAGAGCTTATTTAGCATTATTTCATTCGAATTAACTCATTTTGAAACTATATAACCATCTACCAGGAAATACCAAGCTACTTAATCTGAAACAATTCAAATCGAGGATAAAATCGGTACTATTACAATATTGTTTCTATAGTGAAGGGGAATACATTAGTGTAATATATATATATATATATATATATATATATATATACAAAATGGTTGAGGCATCGGAGATGAAAAAGCCTCTGAAGAAGCTGGCCACTCGCGCTAGCGAAACGTCAGGAAGAAATTCCAAAATACGACGGCCTTCAAGCCCGAAGAGCAGTAGTTATACTATATATATATATATATATATATATATATATATATATATATATATATATATATATATTATATATATAAAATATATATATATATATATATATATATATATATATATTACACTAATGTATTCCCCTTCACTATAGAAACAATATTGTAATAGTACCGATTTCATTCTCGATTTGAATTGTTTCAGATTAAGTAGCTTGGTATTTCCTGGTAGATGGTTATATAGTTTCAAAATGAGTGAATTCGAATGAAATAATGCTAAATGAGCTCTTTTCAATATCTTGAAATTCAACTTATGTCTCAGCTGTCTGAAAAAAAAGTTTTTCAATAATTTTCCCCACAGTTCGCTTACGTGAGCTGCCCAAGATTATGTATAACACATAATCAAGTAACCTCCTTCTGATTAATGTTAAAATTATTATTGCTTTAAAATATCATAGCAAGATTCCTAGTTTCATCTGAGGAGAAAATACAATGTCTGCCCTTGCCACAACTATAATTCTATAAATAATCAAATATTCGAACTAATTACCATTTCCAATGTGACTTGATTGCAAACTCGAAACCGTGAATGAGAAAATAATCCAGTGCAAAAAACACTGCCCATTTACATCCCTTTTGATCAGGTGTAGCACATTGTTCAAACTAGCGGTATTCAATTTAGAGGGTCAGATTAACCAACAAGCCATCCAATTCCTATGAAGTGAAGTTTTGGATTGTTCACTACAATCAATGGTATTCACGATTCCTTTCAATATCTTTTTCATTGAATCGTTTCAATTATACCATCCAGGAAGCATATATTATATTGAAATAATAGGATGTTGGATAACTAAACTATATTATTTTAAGATTTCCTTAACTTTTTATGCAATTATATATAACACTCTTCATACAAACTAGATGTGGGTGGTATTCTTCATACCGGGTGAATTAGAAATAGTTCGCTCTATTGTTTGAGAATTCAAAAACATAAGTACCTATTTAATGCGGTTATCAATTAGTTTTTGACTTTTTATTCGAATGTTGGTTGTGAATTGGACTTTATAAATAAAACTTACTCCTCTCGGCAGAGATGGCGATGTCAAACCATTGAAAGAAGCTGTGAGTTATATACTGATTACTGACATTCAGAAGTGAACATAAACTTGGATTCATGCAAGCCCTCTTAACTTGAATATCATTTAACTTATCAACTCAAGAAGTTTGATGATCGAAATCAAATGAAGGCATTCATGTATTATATTTTTAGGTAACTCATCAATTTATTTCCGCTAACTCTTCAAAAATTTGTCAGCCGTCAAAATCAGTCGCGCATATCTTCGCTATTCTAGTTTAGGAGTTGTTGCATGAATGCCCTTTTTTCAGATAATTTGCTGAGATAAGTTGAATCCATCTTCATTGTTCATGGATGCCACTACCATCTGTTTCGTTTTGATTATTGTTGATGGCTTCATTAATTTTGGCTTGTAATCATCTTCCGATTAATGCTATTACTTCGCGATTTTAAATTAGAACATCAAGTACTTTCAACAAAACCATATCGATTCAGAATATCATATTCTGCTGAAAACTTTTTTTTTTCTTCAAGATATCGACATTTCTGATATAAAATTATGAGTTTGTATTTTTCGACATAATTGAGTTGTTGGTGAACAAAATGCCCATAGTGATGCTATTAAAGTGAAAGTTTTCAACGAAAATTCTCGATACAAAATCGGAAGTTGACTGTGACAAATACAATCTTCATTTTGTTGAAAACAGATAGTCGATTCTCAGATTGACCAGATATATATTTCCGAAAATAATATCATCTCTTTGTTTATTTGGGCTTTATTTCGAGGTAGAAGTTTTCATATCCGTTTCCTCTTCGGTGAGATCAGACGAGGAAGAAGTCTGAAAATCGTACCCGAAAATGTAGCGGTTGTTATCCGTCGACCGCCTCTCAGTGGCGTACGCCCCAGTCAAACTCGAATGGCAAGCGTAAATGTGGGGCGAAGTTCCGCTCGGCCCCCCCGCTCCGGTGTCGTCAGTCGAATCCGGAACGGAATTTTCCGGGACAGAATTCTCTGCCGCTGATTTTTCAGTCGCAGACTCCTCAGCTGCGGAATTCTCTACTCCAGAAAATTCCGATGACAGAGGAACTCCTTTGTTATCATTTGATGGTGGTAAGGCCGGTTTGGTGTAAGTCACATTTCTGATGGGTTCCGATAAGTCGTCGCCCTCTTCCTCGAGTTCTTCCAATATAGTTTTTTTCTGATCGATTACTCCGGTTAATTGCCTGCTTGTGTCTTGGCTGCTGGTTTTTCTGTCGCCATTCCTTCCATTCCTACCGTTCTTTCCATTTCTTTCCCCGTTCAAAATATTTCTTTTTCCATTCTGACTATTCCTTCGTTCTCCATTCTGATCTTTCCTTAGACTTCGCTCTCCATTCTGATCATTCCTCATACTTCCTTCTACTTTTTGACCATTCCTCAGACTCCGCTCCCCATTTGGACCATTCCTGCTTCTCTCGCCATTTTCCAGCTTCAACGTTGTGTCACGGATCGAATCGCTGTCTTCTGGAGTCCACTCATCTTCCGGAGTCAAAATCGATTTCAACAGCTTCTTTTCCTTTGTGTGATCTGTCGTATCTCTCTTCCTGACCTTCGACTTATTAGCTTTCTCGGGTGCAATTCTGCTAAACTCCTCTTCCTCAACTTCTCCGTAAAGTTCGCACCAGCATTCGTCGATGTGTTCATCAGAGGGTTGTATACCGACATCTTTTCCCCGAGCGGTGAGAGTCCTTGAAGTTGAAAAGGATGTCCCCACGTGTTTCGGGCACGGTATGGGACATATTTCCACGGAAGGCCTTCTGCTGAAACTCACTTTCCTGACGTCTTCTCTACTGCTGCTGTATAAGGGCTCCCCTATTGGTAGTTTGGAGGGCTTGGATTTTCCCTCTGGCTTAATGGCTGATATTTCCGACATTTCGCTGATGGAAGGTAGTTTTTTCATCGTTGTTTTGGTCTCAATAACCGCTGGTTTGTTATTGTTTTTTCCGTAAGGGGACGCATAGGGAGGGTAACAAACTGTGATCTGATTCTTTGATTTCTTTCCCTTCTTCTCATCTGCCTCGTATTCGCTAGTCAACGAGCTGCTGTATGGCGTTGTTTTGGTAGTTTGAGACATTGAGTCTCCCCCAGACTTCGTCATCGACTTGAAGGACCTTGTCAGCGACCATTTACTGGACCCGCTACTGCTGGTGTTGTAATCTTGCCTTGACGACTTGTCTGGCCGTTCCTTGTACTGATTTCTCCTAATTCTATAGCAGATGAACGCCGTGCCTATGATGAACCACAAGATGATCGTCACCAACATCACCACAATGATGATGGTGGATTTAGAGCTCTTCGGAGGTATCGCTATAGGGGCGGCGCCCATCTCTTCCTCCCCTTCCGAGGCGCAAGTGGTTTCGCTGTTTTTTATCGCTCCTAGAGTCTTCAACGTTTCTTCCACTCTCATTATGCCTCCGAAGGCGGCGTAAAACTTATCGTCGTTCAGTTTTGGCATGGCTTCTTTTTCAATCCAGCTGAATAAGTTGTTTTGGAACTTGACGATCGCTTCTTTGCTCGACTTCTTGTCCTTCATGCACTGCATCGCCGATATGAAGAATTTCAGTAGCAGGTAGGAGGCCTTTCTCGATTCGATGTTCCTCAGGGCGTACCTTCTGAATGGTACTGCGATGGACGAGGGTCGTACTTTGGAATCGAAAAACGGCAGTGGGAAAAACACGTCTGTTTGGGGGAGGGTGCAGTTGTCTTTCTTCTTCTTTTCGTTTTCATAATAGATGAGTCTCTCACAACAGCTTCTGCCGCCTTTTGGCGTTTCTTTCGAGAAGTTAATAGGTTCTATCTGCAGCACTGGCTTAGAATCAATCGGTTTGGACCAACCTTGTCCGTTGGTTCGGAGGAACCACTTGAGCTCCTCGAAAAGCTGTATAATCCTGACCATGCTGGTGTAATCGATATGCCCTGCATAGAAAGCATGCCTCGCGATCGGAAGTACTGCATATCGAAGGTACCCACCGAGTAAATCCGTCAAAGCCAGAAGAGTGATGTGTTTCTTCCTACCATGCGTGTTTTTTTTCACTACCTCAATCAGCAGTCTGCAGTAGTCGACGATGTCGTCGATGAAGGCGTTGCTGTCGATGTTCAGGATAGTTACGTCGGGCAGCAGGTCTTCCAGGATCATTCTGGTGGTGAGGATTGCGATTTCGTCTGGTGACCAGCACTGCTTGTGAACGTCTGCAGCTGTGAAGAGAACCGTGCCCATGCCATTGCTTCGCTCGCAGTTGTGATCGTTACATTTTACCAGAAAAGTGTGTGTATAAATGAGTATAAGTGAGTAAAACTTTGACATTGTCAAAACTCATATATAGGGTTATAATGCGATGTCAAAGTCGCTACGACACGATTTGAGTACGTTCCATGGTTTCGCTGAAACTATCAAACGATAAATTTCCTAAGAACATCAATTTCAATTCAATTCTACGAACAATTCGAAACGAAAATTCGCTGATGATATTGGTTTTTGGGCCATTGAACGTAGTCATGAGATCAAATTGATAAAGTTAAATGTTACATATCCCTTCGTTTTACAAAAAAAACATCAGGAAGCGACAGCCAATAATCAGAATACACGTGTATTCTGAATGAGCCATTGCCTAATAGCTGTCAAATATCAAATGAATACAGTGAGAGTAGATAAAATTACTTAAAACTCTTTGGCGTATCAAAAAAATCGCCATTAAAGTTATCGCGTAGGTTAGGTAACAGAACCACACCCCAACTGTCGGTCACATCTGTGCAATGTTTACGCCTTAATCAACGCGTTACTACGTAGGTGGAGCGGCTGAAAGTATGCCATGAAAATAAAAATAATATATGATATTTCAAGTCGAAAATCGAAATGTCTGTAGAGCTACCTCTTCTGTGGAGTTCTCGGGGAATACGTTATGTCAGAATTTATTAGAATTCTCAGGCAATGCGAACATATATTATGATACAGAACCTCATACCATCAAGTGAGAGTTCTCTTCAGAAATAAATGTAATCAAAATTCGCGTTTGTTTCATTTATTATGACTATAGTTCAATAGAGGCCATATATTGCATGTAGCACTTGAATCAATAAAAAAATACGAATCAGGTTCAATCCTCATTTTTATCCAAATTTGTGGAACAATTTCTGATAATTTAGATAAATTTGATTGAAACGATCCCAAGTACACATATTTTTGAAATAAATTCAGTAACGACAACGACTATTCAGAATTAATCGAAAAAAGATCAGACATTTTCTAATACTTATAGTTCTAAAAATTCCCACATCATATATATATATATATATATATATATATATATATATATATATATATATATATATATATATATATATGATGTGGGAATTTTTTGAACTATATTAGATAGATATAATATATATATATATATATATATATATATATATATATATATATATATAGTCATGAAGATTCAAGAAGAATGTACTGGAAATTCGAAGAATGTTCATTTATTCAGAAATGTATAATTAATAAATACTCAATGGAGAATCAAAACTTGAAAATTGCAATTTGGTGGGAAGTTAAAAAGTTGAAAATGCCCAATATTTTCTTAGGCGGTTCAGAATTTTTTTTTTATATTTGACTCAACCAAGCTGGAATTAAACTTAATGGTAGGAACTCGATACCGAATCACGTTGAAAACCCACACGAAACAGGTAATTGTTGTATTTGAATATGGTTTATGAACTACTAAGCATGTATGTAAGTGTATATTTATTCCTTAAGAAGTGAGAAATATTTGTAAACCTTTTCAAGGAAAAGTCTCAAAAATATCAGAAATTTGACGTGACTTGAAGAGATACGACCAGAAAATGTAGTTCTGAAGTTTTTTCAAATTATCTAGATAATGAAATTTTTGTTCTATTTTCGTTTTGTGAACATATAAAATCCAACAGCATTCGTTTAACCGTATTTATCGGGTAAGTACTCACAAATGATGTTTTCTAGGGCAATTTTTTTTTTGTTAAATGTGACATGACTCAACATATCTGGTACCGATCTGGTTTCCAAAATGTTTCTAGTCAATTATATTTGAAAAAGTCGCGTAAATGTTGTCTGTTGTATCGGTTTTAAAATTATGCAGCTGAAAAGAATTATGAGTGTGGAATCAGTTTTTTTTTATGAAAGTAAATTCTCCTGATCCCATTAAAACACTCACAACAACTTTTTTATATGCCGCTTGTTTGATATTGCAATGTACTGAAAATGAAACAATAGCATGAAAAAAGTCCCTGACCCCATAGATCTTTCGTCTTGTACAACGATATCAATAGATTTAATCAGTATTGATTATGACACGCATCAATTTGTCACAATGCGTAATTCTCTAATTGGAACTCATGTTCTGTTGAATTGACTTAAATAACAAAAAATTTAAAGAAGTAAAAGTTGAAATAAATAAAATAAATCGTGTACATTTTCCAAACAACAAACAGAAACAGGCTTTTATTGATGATATAATATGTCTTGATTCTGCTCCAGTGTTGAAAATAACCAAAACCCGGTATATAACAATCGCCCCAAACAGGTAATCTAGCGTGAGATGCGTTTCCGTCAACTTCCACGTCACTTTTTATAGGCTTTATTGCACCCAGCAAGTCTATTTTAGGGCCTAACGTGGGCGCCATATGAGACCATCTGGAATGGAAACAAAACACGTCCAACTAGAGAGAAACACGAAAATTGATTGGTTTAGTTTCAGAGTTCTCGATATGTAACTAGACATAACCTTTTATGGAATATAATGGAGAGATGAGGTATTTTTTAAAGTAGGCGTGAGAAGAAAGAAGATTATGCCGTTATGTGATGCGTGCGTGGGGAATGTTCAAATAGAGGTGGGTAAATTAACTTTGATGGAGAATGTGGAATCCCGCGGTACCACATGAAAGTAAGTAATATAACGCTTCTTGGAATTGAGTTTTGATTACAGCCAATGTCCCCGCTACAAATTTTAAAGAAAAAGCAATTTGAATAAAGTTTCTCTCATACAAGGTGACATCGAAAGTGCCACTAGCTACTAGAGGTAGGTAATCCAAAAGATTATTGAAAAAACCCAAGTTGCAAAAGAATCTTCAAAAGGTATTCGAAATAAAATGTTTTCAATGTTGTTACGAAATCCCCTAGCGCCGTCCCTGTCGCTCGTAAACGCAAAATAATACAAGGAGTCGAAGAAACATAGTAACGTTCCAAAAATTCCCAACACGCGTAGAAAATTCGATACACATCATCGAGACTTGTCTGGAAGATTCTCCATAGGCGTACGCAAGTATATATATACGGAAGCGATTCATCGCTACGAAGAGTTTTTCAGAGTGTCTAGTAGAGAGAGTTTGTAGTATTTAAATTGAATAATTCAGAGCTTAGTGGAGAGTCGTAGTTTCGATCAGAGAGTTTGAGTACAGAGCGTTAGATAGTTTAGCTGAGCAGTTTGAGTGATTGTATTGTATTGTGATGAAGAGAAAAAAATTATAAATTTATTCAAAGAAAATGTTTCGAATATGTTTTATATTTTCAAAACAATTTCATTTTTCATTTGGAGTAACCACTTTCAGTCTTGAAATAAGTTAATAATAAGTTATAATTTTATCTGAAGTAAATGTTTCGAATATATTTTATATTTTGAAAAAATGTGTTCAATATTCTCAAAATATCTTCATTTTTCATTCAGAGTCGCCTCTGTTATTCTTTAAACAAGTTAAAATATGATATAAACTCATTGAAAGTAAATGTTTCGAATGTTTAACATTTTCATAAAATTCTAACTTTTCAGTCAATATTAGTACTTTCAGTCTTTGAATAAATTATAATAATATTGAAAACAACTCAACTGATACTGGAGTTGAATTATTTACACACAATATGAAATGGTCAATTTTTACTTTGATAGTTCAAAAATTCTTACAATAGAAATACGTTTTTGAATGAATGATATTCAGAATGGATAAAAGGAAGATACGAAGTTTCTTGAAAGAAGAGGTTTAAATCATCTTCAAACCATTTTTAAAATGACTATGCAATACATCGAGGTGTTAAAGAGACATGGCTGGAAAACATTGGTTTTATCATCCAAGAAGGGATGTGGAATATTTTTTTTTTCTGACCTTCGGCCTCAATTTCCACCGTGTTTTGACTTCGTATTCGTTATCATAAGTTCAGAAGCTGATCTTTTATTTCAAATAAGTGTTATTCAGTAAACAAAATTTGATGAATATTCGAAATTCATAAGTTTGAAAATATTTTTGAAATATATTCATAAATAAAGAATTGATGAATATTCGATGAAGATTCAAAGCTGATCTAAAGAACGATCAAAACATATTCAATATAGATTCGGTAATATTTATGATTGTTTCAAGGTAGAATCAAAGTCGGTCAAAAACTGATTCGAAACATTTTTCAACGATCTTGAGGAATGAAGCTTAAGAATATATTCAGTGAAGATTCAATACTTTTATTAATGATTTATTAGTGGATGAATATTCGAAATATATATTTCATTAGCGTTTCAAAGATTCTCTTGCTACTTAGGAACTGGAAAGTCGGAGATATACGAAATCACTTATAAAGGCAGCACAACAGTACATTGGTCGGATTCGAAAAATACGGTTCAAAGGCAGTATGCTAATATCCAGTACGGAAGAATGGAAAAATCTAGTGCTGCCCACCATGCTCTTGTAGATCACATGTTCAATAAAAGCGATGTGAGTGTGAGAGTAGTAAAGGAAATAGGCTTTTCAAGAAGTCTAGATGAAGCTGAATGTAGAAGTGAATAGTGACCAAGGATCGATCCCAATCAACCCAATAATCAGTTTGGTTTTGAGAAGTTGATGAAGATAATTGAACGGTGTATAGTTGGAAGTTGAAAGAAAAGTTCGTTGCTAGGAATAAGTAGTTCTTGAATTTCATCTCCTGAGGATGTTTACTTTAATTGCCAAACGCGTGTCGAACGCCATTTACATCCAGTTTTGTGTATTTTTTTAAATGATAGTCTGGAAAAATATTGAAACTCCGTTTCAAGTTTTTTCCACGATGTTTCGGTTGACAGAACATATGCTATCGCCATTACCACTCATTCAATGTGTTGACACATGATTAAAATTGAAAAGAAAATCGCTACTTCATTCGTGGTTGTATTTCGAAATTTGTGACTTCATGGGGAAAATGGAATTCCATGAGCTATTAGTTTCTGCAAACATATCGTTGTGCTCCGATATTCGTCCATCTTTGAATTTCAGAACACCCAGCGTTCTTTTACACAGCCAGTTCATAATTTGTTACTTGTTACTGAGAATTATACTAAAACGGTACTAATTCTAAGAAATAACTCGACCCAACTACTGAACACAGTAAAACGTCTTTTTATTACTCTCAAATCACTTCCATCCTCTGCTTCTACTACTGAAAAAAGCTGTGATAACATCAACGAAATTTACGATGCATTCAGATTTGGCATCAAACGATGGTGGACCTCAAATAAATAGTTCCTTGAAGAGCTCAGAAAGTGATTTTTCATTCTACTGTTGACACTATATATACACGTAAGTTATAATGATTAGTTATACTTTCTCCTGATAGCGTGGCATTCAAATTCCATCAATAAAATTGTCTCAAAGAATGTAATGAATGCTCTTAATCAGACAGATATACTGATTTGTCTAATTTTTTTGAAATTCATGAGCCTAATCTACTGATAAATGACTGTTCAGTTCATTTGAGAACCAATTCAGATTATTTCACAGACACACTTTGATGGTGAGTCGAATCTTACTTCATTTGCTGCGGTTAAGGTTGAATTATAATTAACAGTGTTGGGAAAAGAACAAACTATTCAGGCCAAATTATATTTATTCTTCCCGGTCGAAATACCTATAGAATAGGATAGATAGGATTGTCATGTATCACCTTGAATGTGAGTGATTTTAATGAACTCTTTCTGAATAATTTCAAACAAAATTTATAGACTCATTCTGACCATAATTGTTTGTCAAATTTCCGGAATATCTTGTTGCGATCTTTATTTCATCGTGTGTGAGTCGATTCACAAACTGAGTACTTCCGTAATAATAGTTTTATAGTCTTGAGTAAAAAATGTATTTGTAACACTTTCAAGCAAATTCAAAAGCAAAGTTATATCTAAATCATATGAACAACGCGAAATTCTTGAATTGTATTGAAAAATAGATTTCAAAAGTAAAAAAATCGTTTTTACTGAATAAAGGGAGAGTAATTAATATCACGAAGGGTGGAATCATGTTATAACCCAATGGGCACACGTACGTTGAAAACACGTTGAGAAGATGCTACATAACCAACCGTTGAAAAACAGTAAAAATGTCGCAGGAAGTAACGTTTTCTTGCATCGATAATTATAGTATTGAGAAACGTTGTGTTTCAACGTATTATTATAATCTACTTCATGCGCGATCTGAACGTTCATTTACAACGTGTTGCTATATAATATTACTATACGAATTCATATATGTAATAAATAATATCCATTTCCACCATCATTTATACCTTTGATAAACGTTGTCCATCAACGTTATATAATAATATATCTTGACCCAAATACTAATGTTGATTCAGAACATAAATGTATATTATATTACCCCACAAGTTTATTTACTCAATCAATTACATATAAAATAATGTTTATTTCCACCATAAACTATATCTTAAAAGTACGTGGTCTTTCAATAATATATCAAGAGTATAATCATACAATAACATTGTTCCATAACGTTGACGTACATTATATCACTATACAAACTTTATGTCCTTAGTGATATATTCAAAAATAAATGTAAGATGAAATACAACCCCTTCAATATCAATTTTCCTTCCCCGATCCAGCAACAACTCCTTTGTTGTGGATTAATCAAAAGGAATCTTATCTCTTCTTTCCCAAGCATTCTTCTGGTCAAATCCTCAGTCTCTTATCACCTCAGACGCTCTGACAAAATCAAAATGGTGGAGAATCTCCTGAAAAATAGAGATAGTAGGCATGAAGTAATGGTGATTAAACTGAAATCACAGAATATTTGAATTATATGTGCTTGAAATGCTAAAGTATTACTCACCAACTCAAAAATGATTGTACAACACTATTATATCACAAACTAAGTGGGTATAACTCAACCGTCAACATGACCCGTTTGAATCACACTCACAAACAACGTATTCTCACCAGTTTTCAATAGTAACTATTACATTTATACGTTGAATTCAATGTTATTGACATGTAACTTAAACACGTTAGAAGTTATAACCAAAATGACAACGTTGACCATTCAACTGGTAACGTATATTTCAACGATACAACGTTGAAAAAACGTTGAATCAACGTACGTGTGCCCATTGGGAATAATTCAGAATTTGATAAATTGTGCAACTGATTGGACAATGTCCAATTCATTTCAAAAAACCTTCCTGAATACCCAGATAGTAAATAGATGATTCAGAAATAACTGATGGTTCACTCGATCAAACGCCTTGGCGAAGTCTATAAAGTCGTATAGATATTTGATAGATAATCAAAAAATATAATCATACAACTAAAATGGTAATGATATAAAGTATTAATAAAAACACTATGCCAATAATTCTTACTAATATGCTTATTAAGCCTTGTCAAATATAAGATCAGACTCCAGATTTTCTGATTATTTCCTATATTTAACAAGATGTAATAAAAAATAACAAAAATAATTCGTTTAAATGAGCGTGTACTAATCGAAACAAGGGAAAACTTTGGCAACACAACTTTGGTCACGTAGAAATAAAATTTTCTAATGTACTGAGGAATGTAGGAATATGATATTCAGTTTAGGTGAGATGTGTACCCTACATTGAAATTGATAAAACCTTTCTTGCTTTTCATGAACATTTCTCCTACAAGTTAGTCTTAACTTTTGTTTTTGTAATGTTTCTCAAGAGGATTACGTAATACGTTGTACTTCCTTCAACTACTCCTTTGAAATAATATCAAAATTTCATTATGGGAAATCAGGAATAGTAAGATAATTTTGATACAACTGAAAAAATTATTTAATCCATCACGTTGTGTCACTGAAATGTCTTTTTTCCCCACCGTCCAAGGAGGCAATTTCCAAACTGCAGGCGAAAATCACAAAATTGAACTCTTCTCTCCTCAGTTGTCGGAATGTTTTGAATATCTTTTGTACAGGGTTTTTTGAAGAATACTAAATTGGAATCTTAAAACTGTTCACATTTGTATTGAGCTCCAACATACTCTTCGTCCCAGAGAGAACCCCCTGAAACAATTTGCCAATGAAAATAGTTTACTTTCATTGGACGAATTGAAGTACTTCTGCGTGTTCACAATCTTTCCAATGATAGTCTAAATCGAATTTCCAACAGCTAGTACGTGGTGGTGGATTCATGAAAAACGTGGCACACTGTATATCAAACAACTTCATTGAAATCTGTCAAATATATCATTGAATTCACTTTTAACACCCATAATCCAACAATGACGTACACCTTATCAAATCTATCCTGACAGTAGCTCAGCTCCTTCTACATTTGCACAGAGGTAGTACAGATCATGTCAAAGGTATGGTAGGATTCGCAGACTTTTTTTAGATTCTAGAGATTATTTAGTAGCCTAACACCAAACTGATATTATTTTTACTCCACGTGCGTTTCGCTAACAAGGTAAGCATTTTCAGAAGGAAAGGAGGAGTATCAATATTCTTCTCCTGGATATGCTAACCTTGTTATCGAAACTCATGTCGAGAATGGGAGTAGGGCTATAAGTGTTTTTCTCCTGGAGATGATTACCTTGTTAGAAAAAAGGGCGTCTGGTGCAAGTGGTGCAGTTATAGGCAAGTGATCTCTAGAAAATATCTTAACTTCAACACCAGAAGTTTCAATCCCAAGTTTATTTTTTATATTATTCAAGTTTCATCGAATACGTTAGATAAAGTGGAAGATGCACTACCTGCTTGTTTTTCTTTGGTACCTCATAATAATATTGACTCGAGCCGAAACCAGTCCTGAATACAGATGTTCTATTTAAACGTATCTTCAGACTCGTTGTGGCATAACCGAGGAACCACAACTTGCGAACACATTTAAAAATGACAGGAAGTTTGTTGATACGGCCAGATTTAATAAACTTCACTTCCGGGAGTTTGTGATTAATGCCTGTTACACAAACATATTATGCATTTTTTGTGAATAGGTGTAACGCCCTCATCACTGAAAGTAATTTAAGTAAATATTTTCATGAGAGGTGAACTGGAAGACAATGCAGAAAGGCCATTATTTGAAATGAGGATATGAAAATAAATGGGTAGAAGGGTTTGAATAGGTTTTGTCACAAACGATAAATGAGATGAAACTATGAAATGCATAATACGACAGCATGAAGATGAATTTATAACAACAATTAGCTGACCCGTGCCCACTTCGTTGGGGGTTGATCATTTTTGTGATGCTATTATATTGTGTAGTTCTTAGTGCTTAGTTGTATTGGGTTCATAACAGCTCTGAGGTCTAGGCGCACTCAAAAGAGCTTTTGAAAGAAGTCGAAAATGTTGAATCCTTTTTTATCTGATAGACAATGAATTTCAATAGAATATGAAACATTTCTTCCATCAAATCTGTTGAAGAATATTTTTGCAAACTTTGAAGTAAATTGAAGTACGTTGTCCCATACAAACTATGATCCCGTTTTTCACCCCCCCTAGGCTTGGATTTTGGAAAAACTTTCCATATCGGATGCCTACATCATATAAAGGATACACCCTCTAAGTTTCAGACCTCTACGATCAGTGGTATAGGCCGTGCGTTGATTAACCCCTAAAATAACTTTCTACCCCGTTAGGCGATTTATTTCAATAAAATACGAAACACGGCTTCCATCTTTTCTGTTGAAGATTTTTTTTGCAAAATTTGAAACAGATTGGACCTATGAATCACGTTGTCCCATATAAACTTTGAACCCGTATTTCACCCTCTTAGAAGTGGAATTTCTGGAAAATATTTCTTATCGGATACCTACGTCACACAAAGAAGACACCCTCCAAGTCTCAGAACTATACAATCAGTGGTTTTGACTGTGCCTTGATCAACCCCTAAAATAATTTTCTACTCCTTTTCGACTCCGTTAGATGATGAATTTCAATAAAATACGAAACATGTCTTTCATCAATTCTGTGAAAGAATTTCATGTAAAATTTGAAGTAGATTAGACCAAGGCATCACGTTGTTCACCAGTAAAGGCGCGGCAAATTTTTAGAATCTAAGATTGGTAACACTAAGCATATATCAGGATTAAACTTCAACAATAAAAATAAATGTTTATTTTCTTGAAAAAAATTAGATTTTTTATCGAAGTACGGTTAAAAACACTATAATTGATCAGTTATCGAGCGGGATGAAAAATGATTAAATTACTAAAATGGCTATAAAAAAATAGGGGTTGGTGAAAAGTAAAAATTTAGGATTGTATGTATTTTTTAATGCCACATTATAATAAAATAAAAAAAATTAAGGGTGAACAACCCTTATCACTTAGGGGTATGGAAAATAGATAGTAGCCGATTCTCAGACCTACTGAATACCTACGCATATAAAATTTGGTTAAACTAACTAACATTGTGACATGAAAATTTTATATATTAGAAGAACGTGAATCGATCTCGTAGCTTACTAAGAGATATATGAGAATTCATGAAATAATATTAAATGAATCGGTTATTGGGGCTCATCGCCAGAAATAAATTAATAGCGCCCAGCAGAGTGGCAAATTATTTTGGCGAGAGTAGTCTATTTTTATGCTACCTTACAGCTAAGTGTTCATTTTTTAGGTGATCTTGTGAATTCAGAGCCAAAAGATGTGGTCTGAATAAACAGAAGTGGTATTTTCGTTAATCGATGAAATAAATTATCGAAAAACTATATATAGGGTTCTCTTTCATTGATGCGTCCTCCAGTAGGATATTGTTCAAATTAATTAACCTTCTAATGGCATGAGATATAATACAATAGACTGAGCAGCAATATTCCCGATCATCTAAGTCCTATTATACTTACCCTCATTGAATTATTCTATTTGTTTTGAAATTCAAGATAATTTGACCAATATAATATATGCAAAATAATACAATATATCATTATCAGAGTAAACGATACGTTTATTCATTGGCGAAACTAATGAGCAAGAGTATAAAATTAATGACCATTCATTGTTATAGACAAACGAGATAGCTGTCGAACAAGTAGAGCACTTTCAAATATGCATACTTTCTTTTACCTCAGTTGATTATCGTTTGTCAACCAACTCTTCTTAAATAAGCTATATAATTACTATAATTATCATAGTGACGGAGTAATAATTCATTCTTATAAATGGTTCCACATTTTCATGCTGCAAAAATCATTACTAAGATGATCACATGATTTATATTTGCGTCAGGCTATATGTACCAATCGACCAGATGATTTTTATTGGAATATTAACAATATACCATGCAATCATTTCGAAAATTGTCATTACATGAAGATATAGTTTTTACAATAACACCACTCAACTGAAATATTAATAAGTACCTAAGGCATTAACTCCACTCACGTATATATCGAACATCCTGATATACTGTCGCCTGCAACTCATTCATGCCCAGTATGTGGAATTGTTATTAACTATGACAAAGATAGTGAAAAAGCTGCTCAACACTTTGGATCACATTTTCCTACTAGATCTTCTCAACCTGGTGAAAAGGCAGCAATTCGTCCTGTAGTAATACCAGTTAAAGTAATGAGGATGTTCCAAGCCACGGCACAAAGCAATACTTCCAAAAACATTGAGACATGCGGCATACTAGCAGGAAAACTAGTGATGGATGAGTTGATCATAACTCATATGATTTTACCAAACCAAAAAGGAACATCGGATTCTTGTATGACAATGAACGAGGAAGAAATATCCTACGCGAACAGCATTTCTTTCAGGCGTGGATCTTCACACTCATTGTTCCTATCAATTACTGACGCCCGAAGCTATTGCAATAGCATGCTCGCCAAAATATAATGAAACTGGCTTATTTAAATTAACCTCAACCCATGGTTTACAATTCATTGCAAACTGTCCAGAGTGGAATTCATCCACATCCCACGGATCCACCACTTTTCAAAGTTGCTGAACACGCCCGAATTGAGAACAGTGCACCATTAGAAGTTTTGGATTTACGTAATGCTTAACAATTTTGTAGTATATATTTAATTTGACATCAATAAACGGCTTTGTTTATATTTTAGCACCTAGAGATTGAATTCGAAATAAAAACTAATTTCAATACAAAACTAAATGAATCACAAAAACTTCATTTATCAGAATTTTATAACTGAAAATATCAAGAATTGTGCCCAATATTTGATATCCTTCAAATAATTGGGATTGATAGTGTGTATGGTCACAAAATCGGTCTTTTTTGAGAATAATGAACGAATAATAAAATGAGATTGTATCAAAATGAATTCGATAAATACTCCTCGCATACGTAGCTTTCTTCGATGTATGGTATTAAAATCAATAATCATCCAATCTTAGAGAAGAATGAAACTGAATTCTCCTTTTGTGAACATTTACAATATATGTCTTCAATATATCCGAGAAAAATTAAGATTAAAGGTACCTATTGATTGATTGTTTATATTGCAAACATAAGTTCAAAAACTAACATTACCTGTTTCAGACCAATAGGAAAATACGAATCTTTACCTGTGCCTCACAAAAAATCTGAAGGTATAAAAATGACAAAAGAACCAGAACATATCAGGAGAGGCGTGAGGCTTCCTTTCTAACTCGACTGTGAAGTAATTATTGTCTTTTGGCTATTCCTAGAACTGAATCTCTTTAGAAATGTTACGAAAAGTGAAATTCTTCGAAGGATACGCTAGCCCAACTCATATTTGTAGTATAAATGAGCGGTTTCCAATGAATATATGGAACAGGCTTTCGAAAAGTTACAATGATTTTTTGTATAAAGATTAATGTCCGTGGCACTTTAAGATATTTCAGATGTTAACCATATCATGCAATAACTACATTTGTTAGAGAAATCTGCAAGAAACAGAGTTTTCCTTATTCTCGAGGGTCCCGAAAACATAATGATGTTTCGGACTGAAAGTAATTCGATAGTACCCCAGTATACCATAACCATACAGTAGAGACACTCGCCACAGAACACCAACTTCAGCAGTTTGACATGTCGAGGTGTTATCAATCAACTTGATTGATGAGCGTCAATGTGTGTTGAAGTATTTTGAATTATTATGGCTAACTACCAAGGTGGAAAAGTATACGCTTATCGCGGATGTTTATCGAAGGCTAGAGACAAATTTTCATCTCCCTTGTGGTTTCCGAAGGATGTCAAAAGGTAATAGCCATTAGTGTTCTGTAGAATAGTAGCTCTTTAGATTTTTTATATATTTTTTACAAATTGCAGAACTTTGAATAGAAGCTGATTTGCGCCGAAATATTAGCTTTATAAAAATACACCTTAATATTAAATTACTCTTTGTTTTTAAATGTGTTCGCAAGGTGTGAGGCATGGTTGAAGGCATGTAACCGAGAGGATTTACTTGAAAAATCTCCCGAAGCTCTCTACAACAACTATCGCTTCTGTGAATTTCACTTTAAGAAAGAAATGTTCTGGAATTTTCTACACATTGGAATTTTCAAATAGGAATTTGAAAAACAAAACTAATACATCGAAGAACAAAAAAATACCATTTTGAGTCATTTATAGTCTTTATTACATTGTTAATGTCTGAATATATCTTGTGTACATATTTGAAGCTGCTGCGAATAAAATATCCTCTTGAAAGCTTTTTATTTCCTGGACATCGAATATACATTTCCAAACAAACATGAACTGGAGGAAAAAAGCAAAAGAAAAGTGGAATAGCTATTGTAGGTAATTGAGAATTTCAAATTATTCACGTTTATTTCAAACGTTATCCTAGACAATATATCAATTTTATGATGTGAATAACATACTGATTTTATACTTGGTATCCCGTACATTCAAATTCACCGCCACAAAATGAAGTCTCAGAAATTTGACCTTCGAGAACAAACGATTGACATTTCAATGACTCTACTGTATGTCTATGGTATACTGGGACAGTACTTTCTCCACGAGTTATTACCAACAAGAGAAAAGCCTAAACCGACCCTGTCCAGTATATTCGAAACACACGTCGAAGTCATCTGTAAGAATGGCTTTTGATGAATCTATTAATTACGAAAGCATGACATCATCCAAGACGCGCCGCTTCGAGTTTATAGATTATGACAGATAGATGCACCTGGTGTTGGAACGACAATATGCAACACGGAGGAACTACCAACAGCGAAAACCAAATATAGACGCAAGAATCAAGTCTGGCGCACATATGGGTTATTATGAAGGAAATGAGTTTGCCATTTATTTTTGTCTGCCGTAAACAACGCCCACAAGCGTCTCATTTTTTTTTCACGAGGGCCGTCGAAAAAAGTTTCACCAACCGTTTTGACTCAATTTATTCGAATCTGGTAGAAAATGTTTTTCTTGAGCGGTAATCGTTTGAACTTTTCATCTCTTTCGTTAAGAAAATTGTCATACGAAATGATAAAGATATGGCAGAACGAATGATGGAAAGAAATAGGAAGAAATCATGATAGGAAAAAAGTGGATAGGAAAAATCAAAAGAGGGTAGTTGAAAGTCAACTCCAATGAATTGAACTGTATTCACTATTATCATTTGGTAAGTTTCGTTAAATGCAAAATATACCAAGAAATTTATAGAACTGATGAGTTTACAAAAGCCAGCTAGCTCATTATCAGAAGTTTTTCAACAATTCACAATCTAATAAACCTACCCTTCTATATATTCTTCGTATAAGTTGATAAGTGTAAAAACGACAACCGATCGATGCCGATGTTGAGATGTGAATTTATTTCATAATATTTTTGGGTGTTTATAGAGTCTCTTTTTCATTATATATTTCAATATTGCTATTTCCCAAACCGTATGAAAGCTTCCAAAAACAGACCTACAAGGTTGGTTAAATTATTAAAAAGTTACCTAATTGCGGATACAATAAAAATATTCTTCCAGAATGTGACTGGCCATTTTTGAAATACCAATTTGCGAAAACTGAAATTTGAATGGCCGGATTCAATAAAGAAGCCGAGCTATGCATGAGTTGCAATTCGTGATCGAATTATTAATAATGATTGACAGCTGGTAGAAATGATGAAAAAAGAAAAATATTAAAAGTAAGTAAATATTTGAGGATAAAATCTTGGGGATGGAAATCAATGTACAAAGCATCGCCTGAATATCCATTTATACTAGATTCTGGCAAACTTGATATAAAACATTTTTTTTGGATTATTCCATATCACTCAAATTGGAGGTGATAGAGCGAAAGAATGAAAACCAACAATTTTAGTTTTTTAGAAATTTCCGTTGTTCGTTATTATTTCTCAAGGGCAACCTGGAACTGAAAATTGAAGAGGTTAACATGTCAAAAAATCCATTTTTGGGTTTTCTTTTGTCTGAAAGGGAAAAAGAAAGATAAATTCTCGTAATTTTTTTGGGGGGGGGGTATTTGAAATATTATAAGATAATATAAGAATTGAAAGCTCTTTCTTTTTCATTTTCAGGGGAGAGATAGCTCAAAAATAGATTCCGTAAAACTAAAAAATGTTTCACCGATGATTTGATAGAACAATAAATATTACAATGTTTTATGTTTCATGAGTTTTAACATTTATGACGCCAGTATGTCCTATTGCTCACCCCTTCGTAAATATTTATAGCTTCACTGTACATATGCTAAAAATATCAGAAAATTACACAGACGCACATGCCGTTTTTGTTAAGATTGTGTGCTAAAAGAGGAACTCTGACCAAGTGGCACTTGGCGATGAAGTTATGCACCATGAAATGTAGTTGAAAAGCAAGTTCAAAACACTTCTTCATGTCGAGATTCTCATGAAAAAAAATTTATTGTCGAAAACAATTCGGAGAGGAGATAGATGTTTTCGAATTTCGAAGATCTTTATCACACACCATGGTAAAGGAATATTCGATAGGTCTCACGTAATCTATTTACGATCAACTACTTCGAAACTGTTATAAATATTACTAATTGAGTCTATATTAAATATATGTTGACCCTTCTTTGAATCAGTTTCCAATCTTCATTGAATTTTTCATTCCTGAAAATAATTTGAAAATATTTTCAAACTTCATCTTATCAATTTCGAATATTCATTGCATATATGTTGAATACTCATTAAAAAATATTTTGAAGATGTTTTGATCCTTTTCTGTATATATTTTGAGAACATTTTCAAACTTCATTTTGATAATTTCGAATATTGATTGCATATATGTTGAATATTAATTTTAAAATATTTTGAAGAGATTTTGAATCTTCTTTGAATGAGTTTTGAATCTTTGTTGAATATTTATCAATTCTTCATTTCTGAATATATTTCGAAACTTCATCCAATCAATTTCGAATATTCATTACATACTCGTATGTTGAATATTAATTTTAAAATATTGAGGATGTTGTAAACAACTTTTTCAATGAACTTTGAATCTTCCTTCAATCCATTTTGAATATTATTTATTCAAAAAAGTATTGAATATCCAGTACATATTTAAATACTGATTTCTCTGATTGAAAAATGAAGATGTGAAATATATTGAGAACATTTTATTTCGAATGTCTTCTGAAGATTCTTTTGCCACTTCGGTTATTCAGTTAATTATGAAACGAGACTAAAAATTTCAGCTCTGAATAACCCTATGACCAAACTCTCAATTAGTGCGTAGGAACATAGACACACTGCATTCACTTGTTATTAAAGGCCAGCATAGTCGATACATGGACTGCTATCTCAAGGCTGATTTTAAGGCACTCTTATCTGGACTTGTAATACATCTATCGGAAAGCTAGACCAGATTGAAATTATCTGCATAACTGGAGTCGAGAGAACTACAACAAGAGTTGCGGGAATCTGCTCAATCTCACCCCCTTCAATTACTTATTATTATTACTGTAGAGCAAAGCGCATAGCTAAAATTCCACTAGGAAACACAGGCACGATTTACATCAGACCTTACAAAATCCTCCATGAAGATGGGGTAGATTCAAAAGTGGATTCTGGGTGTCTGTAATACCTAGAAGGATGGATAAAAATGAGTGAGGGTTCAGGAAGTGGAGTTCACACAAGAATTCTGGCATAATATTGAATGAACCCTGGAAAAATTTGAAAGTGTACTCCAAATGGACAGACCATGGGTCACATAAATTATAGCATTAGAATGCCACCATGCCCAAGCAGAAGCCTCAGCCAACTCTCTAGATAGGAACGTTGCCTGGATCGGATTCTTTCATTGGAATAATGATATTGGCAATTCATTATCCGGTCATCTACTGGCGTCTTGATAACACACTGCCAGCTTCCATGACCTCTCTTGGGAATAGGGGTAACTACTCAGCTATTTGCAGAGGCTCTGAATATGAAATATTCGCAACAAAAAAAGACAGAAGAAAACTCTTTGGCTTGGTCAACTTCCTCGAATTGGGAGGAACAATGAATATATCCTAGCCTAGCCATACTCACACTACAACATTTCCGGAAGTGTGTTTCAGATTATGAACATGAAAATTTAATTAAAGAAAAAAGTTTCACTGCAGACCATCAATTGCAACTAACCCAATGGTCGTTTTCACCCGGTAGGCCGTCTACTATATACGCGAAGATTTTCATCCGTAATGATTATGCGGTGTAATTAAGATGGCTTTCTTTATGGGCTTCTCGATATCCGCTATTGAAGTATAAGCTTTACTGGCACGCAAGCTCTAATGTTCCATTCTCGTTCGCCAGATTTTCAACGTAATCCTGCATAATTATTCGAAAGTGAAAAGCGAACGTTTCATACGACCAACAGACAAGTCGAAATATATGTTCGCTTTGTAATGTGGGATTTGTTTATGAATGAATGAGACTTGAATAATTGAAGTACTGTAACCTACACAATTTGAATGATACATTGTATTATAATTCTCCTCAAATTATGAAAATATGTAACATGGAACAATTTACTGCACATTTACTTTGATAATCTTCAGGGCATATAGAAAAAGAATTCTAGATACAATAAAACTTGAAGATAAGGTGCACGAAGGATTCATACTTAGTAAATAAAGTCTGAATCACCATCTGCCCTTCCTATTAGAAGGCATAAAGAACTGCTTTATGCCTCAAAACGTCGATATTCGTGCTTTTTTCATATAAATTATAAATTTGAAAAATCTTTCGATATATCCAGATTAAGCGTACTCATAGCCTCCTTCACAAAAGTATTCCAAAAATCTCAAAAATCCAGATATGAAGAGTTGATTACAGTGTTGAATGATGTAGATGATGTGAAACAATCGACCAATTGGAACATTTAGCTGGTATCACTGCGTCTCTATTGGGGGGCAGGAAAAGTGTTAATTTAGACGAAAGCTAAGTGAAAAAAAACTCATACAGTTTCCTGTAAGATTTTCGATATAATAAAGTTCAAAGAGCTGCGACACGTGAATCAATATACGAAAACTTTTTCAAGAAAAGCTAGATTACTGACAATAACTGAATCAACAGATATTTTCCGTTTTTAATGTTATTTTTTTTTGTTTATGCCGTTTTTTCATTTTGGATCGTGACAGAATATCAGCATGTGAGATTAAGGATAATAAAATTATTATTCAACTTCATTTAAATGCTGGTGCCCCTAGCTGCATTTAGTGACGCTGATTACCAACTAGAAACTTTTTCCCCAAAATTTGGGATTATTGCATGGGGAAAATTCGAGCAAGTTTAGCATTTCTGCAGTGTGCACGCAATTGACAATTTCTACTCTTCTGAAATTTAAGCTAGATCTTCGTTGAAAAAATTTGAAAATCTTTCTGGTGCCAACTTTCAAATCGTTGGATATATTTCACTCTCTGCTATACGTCTCCTATCACCAACTCTTGTTGTGTACCAAACAGTTTAATTAAATCCGTCGCAGCAAGGGACCTATCATTCGTGTTTCCGCTAATTTAATTCTTATTTCAAGTAGTTTACCACCGATGCCGCGTTGTTATGTAATTTACTAAACAGATTTAAATGTCACGGCTACTGCACTCCTCAATGGGAATCGTAATATCAATTTCACCATCACTTGTTGTAGCTGCAAAGGAGGGATACACGTTTCGGATATCAAACACTTATGAAAAAACTAAAATAAAAATAGAATATAATCTGTTGATATTAGTATATCTTTCAAAGACGTTTGATTCACTCACAAACAGAAATAAACAATCCAAACATTTTGTGGCAAGTCTACATAGATACTAATTATTATTATAAATCAGTTGAAAAGCGCTGGCGACCTCATAAAGGATTTTTCACAGGAGACCTGTCAAATTTAATATTTTCGAACAAATCTAACAAAATTGTATCATCCTGAAATTTTATAAAATGGGAAACCAAATAATTTCGAATTTTTGGTGCCGTGACGATGTATTTATCATCTATGGGAGAAGTTGCATTCTGACAGGTGTTAGTCTATTAACCTACTGTGTAGATAAGTTGAGACTAGCCTGGAAGAAATGCCAAGAATTACAAAGTGGGGATCCAACTACTTGGTTGAATTCAATTTTGGAAAGTTAAGAGAGCCAAGAGAATTGAATAGATCTCAAATTTTCCGGGCCATGTTGAGGTCGTTATTAAGTCAATCATCCACAGCAGTTGTCTAGAAACTCAAAACCAAAACAATGTTCTACTTTCGCAAGCCAGTCGGGGGGAACCGCGTTTCGCCTCCAGAAGGCTGAATGCGTCAGGTCAAGATGAATGCTCTAATTAGTATTTGTGGCTTGTGAAAGAGATAAACTCCTCGGGTTTCTTCTTCACTTGCCAACGGTCACGCTTGGGGATCGTTTCCTTTACCTGAAAAGCATGATGATTAATATTGCGTTATGCCTAACGCCAGTTCCACGTAATCCGTAATCTTATTACGCGGCTTTTGCAAAAGTTACGTAGGAGAATTATGATTTTTTAATTGGCCGCATTTTTTAATTATCTACCTATCAGATGTTGTTTTATGTTGTTCCGCAATTCAATAACAAAACAACATAGAAAAGGTATCGATAATGTTGATCATCATCAAATATAACAATGAGAGCTTACATCTAGTTTCTAAGTTCGTTTGGTATTGAAAAATATATTGCGAACGAAGAACTATTTTGAGTTCACGAGAACTACTCAGAGGCGTTTTCTGGCGCTCTTGTATTCAAAACGTATTCGTCTCTCCATCTCATCCCTCTCACTATTTGGCTGGTCGTAGGTGAGAGAGAAGAAGACAGACGAATTTGTTTTGACTACATGAGCGCCTGAAAACGCCTCATACTTTCGTTCAATGGTAACATGAGAAAAAACTGTATGCTTGTGTCGAAGATATTGAATCAATATTGGGATTGGATTAACCATGATCAGAAGGAACTTGAAAACAACGACGCGCATTCAAATAGAAGTTTCAAACTTTACTGAAAGTAGGAGGCTTTTTATCAGGTGGCTTTGTCCAAGCTGATTAGGTGTACTTATTATTTTATCGATGAACGAAAGATCTCACCAGGTTCAGCCAAAGTGCCGAAGTTCACCCGTAAGCTGACGCCTAATTTAAATCGTAGCTTTAGGATATCGCATTTATAACACCACCTACCGTCAAAAAATGTAAGCTCTTACTTTAAAAACAAAAGCATATCAGTTAGCGCACCCAGGGTGTTAATACATCTTACTATTATAGAGCTTCTGATTTCGAAAAAATGAACTAAAATCATCCTTAACATTTCTACAGCTATCTACTTTGTTGTATTTGTATATCCATATGAACGCCAAACTTTGAGCAAATACTTCTGTAAAATACAAATAATGATTGAAATAGTTTAAAACGTGAAATTGCCGTTTCCCCATACTTATATGCCCTGGTAAAATTTCTAGTTTCGCATTCTGCTACGCCTGTCTTTATAAACTTGAAAATATAAAGAGAATCGTACTCCGCTATGAATTCAATTATAAATATTTTCAGGGGTAATATAATAAGTGGTATGATAATTACCGATAATTTTTTGGAATATTAATGAATTGCAATCCCAAAGCTGAAAATACAACGAGTCCGCAGGACGAGTTGTATTTTCTTGCATTGGGATTGCCAATGAATTGATATTCCAAAACATTATAGGTTATTAATCATACCACGAATTATATTTAGGACGACAATATAACCCCTGTTTGAGCAAAAATTGTTGAATTGCCTGGTAATTGATTCTTTATTTCTGGCCGTATTCAAGGGAATACTCTTTTCCACTGCTTCATCTATGATACCAATCGCCATTTGTCCCCAACGATCGCCCATATTGATTAAGAAATATAATTAATCAAAACATAGATTTGACGTTTATAATTTAAATCATTATTTTCACTTGACAGCTAGTAAAACAAAAACTAAGCAGGTTTATCACCGTGAAAATACAGCGACAAGCTATATTTTCACTGTAATTCGGATTCTATTGGCTGAATTTCAAAATTTGAAATAGATTGATTGGTTGTTAAGCAAGGAGATATATTGTCAAGGATATGGAATAGTATACTTCAATTTTATTGGGTATTGAAGAAATATAGCTCAAGTGCTCAAAATTAAATGAATCACACAGAAACAGAAATGAAAATTACAAGAACGTCTGAAATTTAATTTTTACATTGTATCCAATGTAAATATTTTTCCTACTGCAAACAGAATACTTTCCACATTGGAAAATTTCGACCCAAATTTGAGACTCTGATATCGCTTGTGAAAGAATATTTCTTAGCATGAATGATTTGTAATTTAATACTTTGATTTCGATACATTGAATTCTGGTAATGAATAGGAATAAATTATGGAAAAATATAATTACTATTGATATTTTATACTTCTTATCTATCTGTTCGTATTTACGTACTGAATTTCTGCACATTGAAGAGCAGTAGAAGAATTATTATTTACATGAATTAGTCATCAGCATTGCGGATACTTTTACTTCTGAATAATTCAGTGGATTATAACAGCAACACATGAAGTCTGAATGATCCGAAGTTTATCATAATTCGACTTGAACAAACAGAGCGAGTCAACCACATTAAAAAATATAGTTGAAAACATTCTTTGCTGTTTTTGAACATGTAGGTAACATCTTCGTGAACCATATAATTGTAATAGTTCCCGTTTTGTGAACGATAAGCAAGGTCTGAGACATAGATAGTTACTGAGGCACACAGATTATTACATGATTTCTTAGAAACTTCACTGAATTCTCATCTGTGTAAGATGGGGCCGAAGCCGTGACTTAAGTCAAGTTCTTTCTTGTATCAGACTAAAGCAACGATCATCGCTTGTAACATTTGGATGTTTGAAGGATACTTGAACTTTCCCTTAATATCCTTGTTCGAGCTGGATTCACACGTTAAAAGCTGAAACCTCTTTGGTTTGATCAAGTTACGGCTTTTGACGGTTGCCGTTAGTACGGAGACTCCAGCTAGTTAACGAAAAAAAAAACATTTTTAGACCGATTGTTTTCAACCATCTGTCCCTATAACAAAGAGCTGATATATTTGCTACACATGTATAAAGGGAGATCTTTATCCTGAAACGACCCCCATCGCCAATCGAAAATATCAAAAATAAATTAGACCTGTTCATCAAGTGTTTACTTCGTCGAAAGTCACATGCATCTCAACATTACAGGGTAGGCCAACGAAAACGAAAAAGGCCGATTTCTTTTAGTTGGCTCTAGAAAAAAAAATAACCCTTTACATTTAACCTCAAAATTGAGCCCAACCTGGCACAAAACAATATCATGGTGTTGCAAAAATTTTGGGAATAGTTGAAGAACTGAGACACTTCTCTTTCTTCCTGAATAATTGACAACGGCTTCCTATTTCGACGCTATACTGACCAGCACTCCCCCACCGGGGTCTTCGTCCGTAGATATCTCTCGCGGTGATAGGAGGAACCAAAAAATGCATTTCTTTTTTGTATAATCGGCAGAGACATTCACAATACATAAAAAACAGATTCCCATTGTAACACGTGGTATCCTCGTACCGTCTTCGGCCAAAGGTTACCAGCACGTCTGCCCGTTACTACAGCAACACTTGAACCAGCTAAGGCACTTCTTCCATCTGGATCCACAAAAGTCTAAAAACTGATCACTTTCATTATATAAAAGAGTTGAAGTGATGGCAATACTTAGACCTCAACGTAGACGTTAACCTACGAAATATAACGTTACGGGTTTTTATGAAATTGAGTTGAAGTCGTTACCATAGACATCTATATCTATATGACGTTACTGTTAGCCGTTAACCGCAGCGCTGCTGTAATTTTTAAGTAATAATAGGACGTTTGTGAGGATTTTGCGAGGATTTAGTTAGAGCTTACTGACTCCTGATTACGAATGATATTTTCATTCGGAACAAAAAGTCTGAGATTAGTACCTTCATTAGGATCATGAGGTTTTTCTTTTTATTTTTCATTGATCAAAATATTTTTTTGTTATGAATAAAATACATGTCATTTGATTTTATCTCAATGAAAACACTTGCGCTTTGCATCACAAGATTTAGCCTAGTAATGAAATAGAACTCCATTGAAATTTACAATTTGGGTAATCCAATTCTACTTGAATTGTTTGGATTTTCCATACCCTCACATCCAGGTCTATTCTGGTGAATCTTGAATAACTTTCAATATTGAATATTGCAATGGTTGTTAAACATAATTGACAACTGTTATAGAAAAAAATTATGATGCACCATCGATATTTCTGAAATATCTTGTAGGTACTGATTTTTTGATATTCTATAATATTCATTTCCCGAAAGATTTTAGAAAAATATTGTCAATTAAAAATTTTTGATCTGCAGCATAATGGCATTTGGTCCCATTCTTGAAAATTTTCCCATTAATCTAGTGGTATTCAAGAATCAATAGAATAGATTGTGAATCTACAATCTGCTGAGGTTTTAGTATAGTTTCTGGAAATCATAATCAAATACCAATAAAAATATTTTACTATTCATATTGAATTTCACTCTCAAGATAATGAAAGTTGATTCATACTGATGGGAACAGACAGAATATTCAAGAAAGTGCATTCTCAATCATTAATTTTTCATTCACTTTCCTTTCAACGATGAAGCCTTGGCTGAGTGTTTCTTCATCAAATTCAAAATCATCTCATTTAGGACCGGTTTTTCAATGCAAGATATCTATCAGATGAAAATAACCAACAGTTTTCATCCTTGTCACTGTCAAACATGACTCACGCACACCACACCCTCTCATTTCTTCCATCTGTCTGACAGACATTTATTCCCGTATTGAAAAACTGGCCCTAAGAGTTCCAATGCTGACACGTTTTCCCATAATTTGGATCATATGTAGATGTGAATTGAGTCAATCTCTTCGGATCTTGAAGGAATTGTGAAGGAATTGTGGCCATATACCACCCTTAACAAATGAAATTTTAAAATTCGGTCATTCGCAACTCATCGGTGTGATTCGTATATCCTTTGGATTACGACTTTGATTTTTAAGTATCCGTGAACGCACGGAAGATAACGTAGGCCCGTCAACAAGTTCTCGACGTAAACGTGAACAATAAAAAACTACGCATGCATAGCTGTCATAGCTGCCAATTTGTACGTTTACGTTAATATTCCTGGCAGCACTTCAACTCTCTAATAACACTGTTTTACCACCGCTGTAATGCATTTCAGTTACCAGTAGTGTCATTCATTGAATTCGTAACTGTTGAAATGAAAGGAAAAATATTTATCTACAATAATTAAATTAAATAGGTCGAAGCTTTGCCACCCACACGTGTAGGTGTATTGCTGAAAAGTCAAACCACCCGGTACGTCGCTAAATGGCAATAAAATGAATTAAACACTTATGAGTCACTCCTTACATGGATTTTATAATTGTTGTTTCACTTGCCGACTCGTTAACCTTGGATGTCATAGGTATATTAGTTGCAGCTGGGGTCCCTTCGTTCATTCCTCTACCCAGAAATTTTGTTGTGGAGGTGTTAGATTGATCTCTAGAAAAGTCTCAACTTTTATGGCAAAGGTTCCAATATCATCATTTAAATACTATCTGCTATGAAAAAATTGATCATTCTTTTCATTAACAAAATTGGAATATTCAATATTTATTTTTTACGAGATGTTCCGAAAAAAATTATTCAATATTTTTCAATTATCTGAAGGAAAAATTCAATCAGGCCAGTATCAACTTACCTTCACAGTAGGTTAATCGACTAACACATATCAGAAATATACTCTCCTGACTAATACCACGAAGGACTTTGAATTATATCAAACATATGTCAGTGTAAGATTCAAGATACAATTGCTGGAATTGATTTTCAATTATTAGAACGGACAGATCTACCTAAGATAGGGTTTCCCAAACTGAGTGATTTTTTAGTGGGCCCTGCGAATGCCGAAATAAATTGGACATATCAAACTCACTGAGATTAAAAGTAATTCGAGTTGAAGTTGATGTCGAAAGTGTAATGGGGCAACATAGGTAACAATTTAATCCTTCCCAATGAAATTACTTTTTGATGTAGTTATTCGATTGAGTATTAAAACTTGTAATTGAACTTTGTTTTCTATTAAAAAAAACCTTTATTTATATCGAAAACGATTGAATTTCCTAGAGGTGGGTCCCGAGTTGTGTAACTTGTTTGAGATGGGTCGTAGTCCAGACAACTCCTTATTCGGGACAAGGCAGTTAACATCATCAATTCGGAAACGATTATTTCCCACAATCAAAAAATAACATTCCTTCCCGAACTAGACTGAAGCTATCTACAAACAAAATAAGCCGTCATCGCGCCATCTGCTCATAGATGAGGTACAAATCAAATCTAAATCGCCTGATTCCTTCTAAAAGAAAATAAATTTCAGAAATAGCCAGTGAGCACATTTGAGACAGGCCTGAACAAATTTTTTATTCTCAAGATTGTTCGATTGATAAAATCTCAATTGTTTGCTGGAAACGATTACTTATTAGGTTCTAGGGCAGAACGTCTTCAAGAGCTTGAAATATTTTGGGTTCATTTCCATTGACTTCATGCTGTAAATAGTCATGCCAATTCAAATATCATTAAATATCAGATAGCTTTTGCAGGATTATTTATTATAGAACCAAACATCGAAACCTTAGGTCATAAATAAGAATCGAACTAATTAACACCTATATTATATCCTTCCAAGAAAGAGAGTAACCCGAACAACGATAGGTACGTGATCAACGCGTGATCGAAGCTTGATTACCACATACATTTGCATCTATTTGGTACAATAAACACGCCTCTTTACGCTGGCCAATCGAAATCAAATGCAATCAACGGGTGGAATTCGCGCTACAGTGTCGGAGTAGTCAGTTACGTTTTAACGTTTGTGGTGTGTACCTATATGGTATTTTGAAGTTTGAAATTTCTGAAATGTCAAGTACTGATACGGCTGGAGAAACTGCTAATATGTATCCCTACAGTCCACCCAAAGGAAACCAAAAAAGCTGCACCTTAAAAAATACAATTCCGGTCGTTCTTTAGTGCGACTCTGTACGAGCAGCCTTGTCCGAGTGATCACGTGCACAATGCATGATAATGTTTTGGATCACTCCTTTTTTTTTGGAGAGTATAGCAAAAATATTTCACGAACATATTCCACAAACTATTTCCTCCTACCTTCAGAGCTTTGACCTACAACATCCTACCACATCCTACCACAACTTGCAAAAATAATTTTGTTCAGAAAATAAATAGTAAATATTTGCCTGCTTCTCAACATTCAGCTCGATTTTTACCTTCCATATTGTTCGTTGTGTGACCGAAGATGTAGATTTTCCAGAGTCAATATCAACAATCTTGATGTAACAAGTGAACAGGTGGGATCTACAAAGTTTGTCGACCCTCTCTTCTGAAAGAAAACGTGCCGTACCATAATGCTAGCTGAAGATATTTGTCTTCGACATTCATACGTCAAGTGCTAATGAGTTTCTCTACGAACACCAATCAGAGAAACTACGCTTGTCTGCCAAGTGCGGTTCTAGTCTTCGGGTTACCTTATTGGATGCATATTCAATTAATATCAGTTGAGACTATAGTCAGTGGAGTATAATAGAACACAACACGCAA
This sequence comes from Zygogramma bicolorata, assembly GCA_032362365.1. Classification (NCBI taxonomy): domain Eukaryota; kingdom Metazoa; phylum Arthropoda; class Insecta; order Coleoptera; family Chrysomelidae; genus Zygogramma; species Zygogramma bicolorata. The sequence continues at coordinate 702,493 of JAVJAQ010003898.1, forward strand.
TGTTGATGAGGGATCGTGGAATTTCCATAATTTCTCTCCCCTTCATGCAATCAACCGGGTGAATGAACAGTCATTTGTTTCATCCACCGCCGGTATGCTGAAGAGGGTGTATTAGCGGTTTATGTATGTTTGATGAACTCCACAGAAAGGGGTCTGATTGCTGTTTCCAGAGTGCGACAATATAGAGACGAGACAATGGAAAGCTAGCTCAACATCAAGACTTCTCAACAACATTTCTGATGAACAAGATTTTATCTACACCCGTACTCTAATAATACACTTATGAGCCCACAACCCGTTTAATAATGAAATCCATTACGATACATATTTTCATTATGATACAGATTTTCATCCAATAGAAACCCATTATTTTTCAATCAAGCATGATGTGCAAGCTTTGCATTTTGACGTTTGTCAAGTCAAAATCAGTAGGTATTGAAATTTTGAAGAATTTACTCAATTTTCGATAATCGTATGAAAATGTCTTATAGCAGTGATATAGAAGAATTACCAGCGACTCCTCCACAGATGTCTTAGACAAGAAAAAAATACAATTGAAAGGATTATATTTTTCATTTGACAAATGCAACACATATGTTTTTATTTTCAACCAAATTATATGAGCTCTAATGGCCAAGTGGTCAATGGCGCCGGCAGTGATCAGACACGTCCGGGTTCAATTCCTGATCTCGGCTGAGATTTTATTTCATTTTTTTTTTTCATTTCTCATTGTATTTTCCGTGGTTATACCATTAAGTATAATTTTGTAGAATTTTTCAAAGAAATACGATTGATTACCTACTATTATTGTGTTCATTATAAATACCTAATAATATAATATTTTTAGTTTTTCATTATTTATTGGGTGTAGATAAAATAGCATATGCAACTTTCATGTAATGGTTATTAATACACTCGCATAAACCATACGAAACTCACCTTCGGCTCGTTTCGTATCCCGGTTTATGCTCATGTATTAATAACCATCATTACACGATCGTTGCATAATATACTATTATAGCTATTTGTTGTTTCATTGAAATATATCTGTCTTGTTCTGTTCGAATATGCCTGTCATAGTTTCTGTTGACTTTCCTTCTTGAGCTGTGCTGAGATCTGGGAACGAATTCATAAAATTTAACTGATGAAATAGGATGAATGATTTTTTGTCTTCCCTCTTCTCCGAATCAAAAAATAGAAATAGATATTGTTTTGCTCAGTGGGAAAATAAATAACTGAACACTTTCACTTGAAATTTTTGCAATTATTCAAGTCATATTTGTTTGGCCGCAAACAATATGTAGAATATGAAGGGTACAATTCTGCTATCATCAGACCAACGTCCGGAGTCCCCCAGGGATCAAATCTAGGCCCATTACTTTTTCATTCTAATTATAAACGACCTCGTAATGGAAATAAACTGCCCAAAGCTTCTATATGCGGATGATCTGAAAGTTTTTCGAAAGATAGCGGATCTACAGGATTGCGAAAACATTCAAGCAAACATCAATATAATATCTGAGTGGTGTGACAAAAACAATCTGAGATTGTACGTAGGAAAATGTTGCACATTGCCATTCAGCAAAAAACAAAGCAATATCATATTCAATTATAATATTAATTCAACCATATTACAATCATTATCGTCCGCTAATAGAATGCTTGGGTTTATAATGAGAAATAGCAGAGATTTGAAGAATATTGACGTCATCAAATTACTCTTTTTCTCCTACGTCCGTTCCGAGTTGGAATATGGAATACTCATCTGGTATCTAATATTTGCCACTTACTCAGCCTCTCTTGAGCGTGTTCAGAGGAAGTTTCTCAAATTTATTCATTTCAGACTTGCAGGGGCGTAAGCTCAAAGAGAAATCGCTTACTCTGAATTGCTTAGCGAATCAAACTCAATCAGTCTGAATGCCAGAAGAGTAATTCTAACAGTAACCTTCCTATACAATCCACTACATGATAACATCAACTGTCCTTACCTCATTTCAAAAATCCCTCTTCCATCTTATATAACCAGATTTGAAGCAACATTTTATTCAGAATTTGCAAGACCAGCATTTCGTTTAGGTCTCCACTAGTAATTTGCTGTAGAAATTACAATACAGTATGTAATGTTTGCGACGTCAACTTTTCATCTCTCAATGAAATTCTTCGCTGTATTCTTTCTACTGCTTGATTTTACCGAGAGAGCGCTCAGTATTATTTATTTTGCAATTGTCATGATCGATTCTGAATTTCAGCTATCTCCACGAATTATATTGTTGTTCCCATCAACATAATTGCTTTAACAATTAATTATTTACTATTTTGCTTTTTGTCTAAGTGATATTTTTGCGGCTTCAGATGCCTATTGTATGTGTACATAATTGACTTCCACAAAAGTATCTCTGTATATATTTTTTACTATATATAGTTTAGCTTTTCCTGTAATTGAGTGTTTTACCTGTTGGAAAATAAATGCATTATTATTATTATTACTTGAATCATCAGACATTTCCGAAATATTCGACTCGTGAAATGAATATTATCCTGGTTAGTGAGGTTTTTTTCTACAAATAGCTCCCTCCCTATTTTGCTTTTTGTAGATATTCCTATGTTTGCTATCTATTTGATTCAATATTCCTATGCTTGGTTTACAAATTGAGCAGTGATTTATATGTAAGCCCAGTGCCCGTCGTTTCCATATAGACAGGGGAGTAGCAGTTTTAGACGGACCTTTTTTTGAATCAATCGAACGTCTTTGAATGATATACACGTACCTACCAAAAGAGAGTTTTATTTTATTTCATTCCTTTCATAGAAATTTCTATTTCTATTTTTTGATTCGGATGAGAAGAAAGCCACAAGCCTAGCATATATTCCCAGGATACTAAATTCGTCGTCTGATTCTTTCTCACCCCTGTAGGTCACATTACTTCCATGGTTGACTGGAATACACTAAACCGTCTCTGGGTTAGAAATTTGTTCGTGCATCTCGTTCTCGTCAGTCCTAATTCTCACGATATTCCGGATATTCTATAAACGTCGAAGTATTTCCTTTCATGATGATAAAAAAATCTCTTTGTACAGAACAGTTCGCAGATCGAATTACTTCATTCGATTCGGTTTTCACTCGTTATATTTCATCAAAACTATCCGAAATAATTATTTCACCAAATAACTTTTCGACGGATCGGATTCGATAAGGATCCGTTTCACTGAAATCCGCTGGGTGGCAAACTTGCTGACATTTATAAACGGTTTGTATTGGATTTCAAAGAAAGTATTCCCCATAATTTTTATATCCAATCGCTAATTACAAGTAATTTTTATCACTCGAATGTAAAGCTATAAAAAAGCGTGAGAACGAATAGTTTGTTTATATCATATATATTATCGGGCATGAATATCTAAGAGAGCGATAAATCTTATCAATAATGCATTAATTTCAAGAGTCGTTATTTTTTCAGTGCTTAATCTCTGGATTGATAGGGATTTCGTGACCATGCAATCTAGAAAACATCTGCAGCCACTTCTCACAAAATGTTTCCCAATGAAAAAGTTTTCATCGAATATATTTGAGAAAGAAAATACCTGGAAGGGACAATCTTCCATAATATACTTTATGGTCTTCGGAATTATCAGATTATACCGTGTGTTTCCCGATTTAGGCCCGGTCTATAATTCTTGGATCTCTCGGAACAATGAAGTATTTTGGTGATTCAAAATATCCCGACTTGTAATTATTGAATCAAAGATTTCTAGTTTTGAAGAAAATCACCCCATCTTTGGAATTTGAAATCGAACATCCAATACAAACCTGGATGTGTGACGAACACTTGGTTTGAATCGTACCTCTCAGGGCGGAGTCAAATGGTGAGGACAGCGGAACTCTCGGAGAACAGGGCCATTGAATCTGGTGTACTACAGGGTTCTGTGTTGGGCCCTATTCTGTTTTTGTTATATATAAATGACTCATCTATGATCGACATACCTGGTAGTTTCACCCTATTCGCGGATGATACAACGATATTGTGGAAAGGAAAAAACTCAGTGGAGCTCCATAAGAGAATATCATCTGACTTGGAGAAGGTGAAAAGCTGGTGCGATGCCAATTTACTATCTTCAAATGCATCGAAAACGAATATAATATCATTCAAATGTTTGCTTGATGAAATTCCAATAGACTCTGCCACATTGCAAAATAAGTTACACACAAAATTTCTCGGTGTATTCATTGACAATAGGCTGAAATTTGATGAACACCTTAAACAACTCAAGAGTAAGATTTCCTCCGGGTGTTATGCAGTGAGACTAGTTTCCAAGGAGTTGGGTTTCCATATCGCTAAAACCGTTTACCATGCTCCTATTGAATCTCAGCTACGATATGGAATACCATTTTGGGGAGCATGCAACTCATCTTTTCTCTCTTCTGTGTTGATATTACAGAAGAGGGCACTTAGATGTCTTTGTAAAGTCAAACCCAGAGTCTCATGCAGGAATTTGTTCGCTACCAATAAAATTTTGACAGTCATCGCACTTTTTATCCTTGAGACGGTTTGCCTTATCTATAAACACAAATCGAAGTTCAACTTTGTTTCTACTCCATATGCTACTCGTAATAGCATTTATACCTTTTATCCCGACTTCGAATCTAATTAGAGACTCTATATATTATAATGGTGGTAAATTGTCCGATCATTTACCATTAGAAATAAGATCTGCAAATCTGAGCAACCTCCATTTCAAAAAGGCGGTAAAACACCTACTTGTTGACAGACTCTATTATAGTTTGGAGGAATATTTAAGTGAACCTTTTTAAGAATAATATTTATTAATTTATTATTTTTGACTGTTATTTCACATTATAGTGTTTTATATACACCTTTTTAATACTGTTTTATATCTACATTTGTATTTCTTGGACTTTGTCAATAAGATGCAAATCTTCAGACAATAAGGTATATTTTGATTTGATTTGAAACCCTGATATTTTGGTGTGAAAAATATTGCAGTGTTAAATCTGGTGATCTTGCAGGACGCCCAATTGACATCACTATTTTCATGATTATGTGGGGAAAACAGGAATCTCTTCGTATAATAATACAATAGATATAGTGTGGGAACAAAGTGATCATACATGGCTCTGAAATGCGAATAATCCAGAACGTGGTGTCTTATGAACTATCCAAATGTCTCATTAATAGAAGAAGAAACGAATCAGTTTTTTTTGAATCAATGTATACTCGGTATATGCCGATAACTTTTTGAATCACAAAATCGAAGGCTACTTCGATAGTTCCTTTCATTTTCCTTTCATTATTTCTTGTGGTGATGAGTAATAATCCATAAGGTATCAAAACAGATATAAATCAAAAGACGTCACCTTGCTGGCAAATTGATTCCTAGAAGTGTTTCAAGCAGAATGTCAAATCCTCATCAATTTCCAATTTCACTACCGTATTGACTGATGTATTAGGTATTGATTTTGAAATCAGTCAATACTTGGACCAAAAAAAAGTTGAATAAGAGATACCATGGATTAGTACCTAAATCACTCAGCCAACCAACTGCGGCTTCTTCCAATATCTGCAAAAATAAACTCACATTATCATCTACACTATTTTACATCAATCGTTATAGTCACCTTAAAAATGCTTAATTACTGGATATAGTTTAATTGTGGTTGACAATCTTCCCTGTATCAGTACAAACTTCCATTATCTATGAAATGTACTTTATTGAAACCCTTGAAAAAATGTATTAGTTCCAAAAAATAAAATGAAAGTAGTGAATACAAGGAAATTCGAATGAATCGTTGAACGAGAACTTATTGAGAATAGGATACAATGAAATTGAACATTGCGCGCTGAGTTATTTAGAGAAAGTTAATAGGAAGATTCGAAATGCAGAAAGAGAATCACCAATGATCATGGAACAATAATTCGTTTCAGAAGGAAATTTACGGATTAGCGCAAAGTTTTCATTTGGTGAGTTGGAAATGGTTCATTAGTCTGATGAGTGATTTCTACACATTTCAAATTTCTACATTGGATTATTGACTGGATTAATCTTGTTCAAAATGGACGTAGCTTCCTCGTTTTTTTTCTGAACCAATAATCCTCCTTGTGAATTATTTGTTTTGCTTTTTTCTATTTCTGTTCTGCAAACATTGGATCAGAAATAAACGTAACTTCTGCATTCTCTATTTCCATTTTCTTCTCTTTTCACTTAATATCAGGTTGTTGTTAGGGTACTTGATCTCTAGAAAAAGTCTTGAAATCATATTAGACGAAATATATACTGACTAAATGTTTTTCTTCCAGATTGCGACCAGCCCTCTTGCCTGAAATGCGGCCCCAAAGGTTGCACCAAATGCCTAGACCTGATCGTCCACCCATCGCGAGAATGTGTAACCGCCTGCCCCTTTGGCCACGTCCAGAAATGGAGCACCATGGTTGATTTCATCGGCCGAGTTTGCCAACACAACGGCAACTTTCTGGGCCTCTCAACCAACACTCTAGCAGTATTAACCGGCGTTGTAACCGGAACGATCCTATGTGTAGTTTTCGTAATCTCCGTGGCCGTTTACATGAGATATAAACGAAAAAATTCTCCAGCTCTGAGCGAAACCAGCTCAGAAATCGACGATACTCCGGAGAAGAAGGACTTCCTGAAACAGCTAGAAACGCTGAGACCGTACGCCTCCAACTACCTCGACATGCTGAACGACACCAGGCGGCAGATCAGGGTACTACACGTCGCGGGCGACAGTAGCGCCATCTCCGCCTACCGACCGGTCATTCGCGACTTGGCTAAAATACTCCTGCTCCTGAACAGGCCCGTCGACAAAATCGCCATGCCAGACGAGTGGAACCACCTGTTCAACTGGGCCGAAAAAGCCCTCAAACGCTACAAGAGGATGAGCGAAACTTCGCAGCCGCAAGTGGCTCAGCTGATCAATTTCTTGCAGGGACCCGTTTTACCGATCGACGGGGATGGAGAGTCGGAATACTCGGTCAGGGGAAGCACAGCTATGAGCACTTTCAAGCCTGAACAGATCTTCGGTTCGAGTTTGAGCTTGCAAGATATAGCGATAAATAATTTCAATAGTAATTACGATTCCAAATGCCATCTTCCGTTGAATCCTCAATGGAAGTTTGAGTATTCGTTAGTTTCGAATAATACTCCCTCGTCGGAGTTTGATCCTTCGCTGTGGCGGAACAGCAAGGAGTATCTGAATAATTCTTTGTTTTTGGAAGACGACTTTTGTCAGCTGGGTTTCCGGCCACAAGATGAGATTACAACTGAGCTGTAGATATAGTTTTCTTGGTTGCATTCGAACCAAAATCCAAAATGTACTAGTCAATCAATATTTTTTACCGTTGTATGTACGTTCGTGTGTAGGTACCTCTTGTATATGTAAATATGTATTAGTTTTAGGTTCAGACAGTGTATTTTGTGAAATAAACCAGTTAGTATACGTGAGAGTGACCGATCATTGAATGAATACATTGAGGTTTAGTGCCCAGTTATTAATTTGAACTTTCACAACAAATTGTTTTTTCGATTATATTTTTTATTTTTTCATAATTCCCCCTTTTCTGAACATTTTATGAAGGCGCCTATAAGAAAAATAAACCTGATATCAAAAATTTTCTGGGTTCCAAATGAAAAAATCTTATTAAATTATTTAATTTTTTGTGAGGAATTCCGTGAACTTCGAGATATTATGATTGAATTCCAGAATGTTTCTGCTTTCGAAATAATTTTCGAAAATTTTTGAAAATTTCCAGGATTACAGGAGACAAAAATCTGATAAAATGCTTAACGAATTCATACAAATGTTTTAACTCTCAAAGATAAGAATTGAAATTTAAATTTACAATTTTGACCAATATGGGTCTGCTATAACTTCTCATGATCTATCTGGGAATGAAACAAGCCGCAATGTCTATTCTTGGAGGAGGGGGGTAAAAAGTTATCTGGGGGAATGAAAAGAAAGAACTTCCTGCATTGCACTGAACATATTTTGATTTATAACCACATGTCCACCCTCAACATTCACAAATATAAATTAATGATATCTACCTTATTTATTGAATGTTACAGCTTCGTACAGAGCTGTATCTAGATGCCACTCACGAGAAAATTAAAATTTCCATAGGTTTCCAATTGTTTCAGAAGACAAATCTCACTAATAGGACAGGGTTGATGTATTAGATGTTTTCCTAATTCCGAAGTAACATATTTCATTCGCTCTGCAATTTTCTGTGGTAGATTACAAATGAATTCTTTATTTTCCAGTGTGTGGTGGTATAAAAAACAAAAACTGAAGAAGGAAAAATTTATCTACTACAAAAAATGTTTTTTGAACAATACTTTCGTCAATAGACCGTTAGGGGTCGACTGAACAAAAGCAGTCGCTTCCTTCGCTGAGTGTGGTCGCGCCAGGAATTGTTCTGACTGGCTCTGTGCGTTAAGAATTATAAATTGAGATCGCAGCGCGATATTCAATAAAAATCAAACTAATATGCACCATTTTGACAACAATTGCTATTTGAAGTTAGGACTTTGACGTTAGTGTAACTACTTTTCATCGGGCTTGAAGGCCGTCGTTCTTTGGAATTTCGCTAGCGACGGTCATCGGAAATGAGTAAGCCTCTGAAGAAGCTAGCCACTCGCGCTAGCGAAACGTCAGGAAGAAATACCAAAGAACGACGGCCTTCAAGCCCGAAGAAAAGTAGTTATACTAATAACCTCGGCCGCGAAAGCCTTAACCATTTTGACTTTGACGTTGTTTGAGAATTGCAAACCGTAAAATTTTGTGAGCGACTTTCACAGTTTTTAGTATTTGTTCACTTTTTATGTGAATTGTGCTTGATAAACATTAGTAATAATTTCAATCATATTCCAAAATTTCAAAATAATGTCGTAGCGCCAAGTCGACCAAGACTTCTAAAAAGCATCATTTTGACTATACTTTGACCTTTGACTAAGATGTCTAAAAACAGTAAAAACCCTGGTGTTGCAAGTGATGTGATATTGTTAACAATTATATAACGACACTTTTACATATCGTGGAGTGTTTCTCAATTTCATCGTTAGATGACGCCAATTGTCAGCCATTACAAACAACGTCAAATGATTTGATGTTAATAAATTTTTTTTCTGAAAGATGGTTCCCACTTCCAGCTGATTTTGACTAATCTCTTATTGTATTACCATTCAAGCAATGATCTTGAAGCATTATGAAAAATGTTCGAAATTTTTTGTTATCATTAACGCAATGATCTTGAAGCAAAATGGAAATATGTTTCAAATTCTTTCTTTTTTTAAGAGTTGATTCGCCTTTCGATTCGTGGTAACGTTTTGTTATCATATATATCCACGTTTGAAAAATATTTTCACAGAAACTTGTATATGTAAGTATAAAATACAAATGAGGAAGTGAATAGCGGCGCTTTTTCTTAGTTTGGAAGTTATCGCCTTTCAAAGTCAACAAAATGGGTAAAATCCAATGTCATATTCATGAAAAACGAAATCAATCGAAAGGAACACAAATATGGATAATTTGACCGGTATTCTAAACAAATAATATAGGCTGTCGATCGGTCAGCATCCAAAAGTAAAAGAGGCCAGCCGTCTGGTCGGCTGTTCATCAATTTCCTAGGAAATTTGTATCTCTTTTCGTTGCAAACGCCATCTGAACTGATTCAAAGGAAGATGCCCTGATGCCTATTATCATAGTAGGCATGTGTCGCCAATTTTACCCCAAACTACTACAAGTATAAGTCCCATTTTTGGGTATCTTAACTTGATAAATATTCACTGGATAAAGATTCTTCACAGCTAGTTTTCAATAACTTTATTGAGAAAACAGCATGACAAACACAACGCCAAAAACAGTAAACAACAACTCGCTAACAACTGTCATTATCTATGCCCTCTACTCATGCTAACAGATTCACATAACCATAGAATATATAATATGAAATGTCATTTATAATAAAGCATCCTTCACAAGAATATGTCAATTGGCGCTTCATATAAGCAAGTAATTTATTTATTGAGAGTTCTTCTAACACCCCCCCTCAAGTTAACATCTCTGAGGTTATTATGACAAAACAAAAAAAAAAATGTTAACTTGTCAAATGAACATAAAAAAAAATATTCAGCAGTCAGAATATTTTCAAAGCATTACAAAAATAATTGAATTTAATGCTACACAAAGATTTTGTCAAAATATCCGCAACATTTTCAGATGTGCAAACATACTCTACTCTTAATTGCTTCTTGGCTATACAGTCTTTGATGAAATGATTTCTTATATCTATGTGTCTGGATCTTCTACTATTTTCGAAGCTCTCAATCATGTTCATGGTGCTTTGATTGTCTACAAAAATGGTTGGTAGAGTATCTTTGCCCGTGAGATCAAAGAAAACATTTTTCAAATACAATAAATCTGAGGCGGTTGATGCACAAGCAATGTATTCTGCCTCACATGTACTTAAAGCTACACTAGATTGCTTTTTCGAATTCCACATGATAACATTATCACAATGATAAATAACCGAACCACTCACACTTTTGCGGTCTAGTTTGTCTCCTGCCCAGTCTGCATCAGAGTAAGCATGGATGCTTACTTGGCTGGAACGATGATATGTCAATGCCTTGTGTTGGGTTAGCTTGAGGTATCTCAATATTCTTTTGCCTGCTTGCCATAGCTGTCTTGTGGGACGATCTAAAAATCTGCTGAGGTAAGACGTTGCAAATCCAATATCAGGTCTACTAACTGTTGCCACATACATCAAAGATCCTATAAGCTGTCTGTATGGAACTTCCACACATACATTATCTTGTAGGTCTAGTTGAAAGTTAGGTTCCATTGGTGTTGTGACACCTTTACAGTCTTTCATCTTAAATTTTACCAGAATCTTTTCGATAAACTCACTTTGGGAGATTTTCAATTCATCTTTGGTTTTTGTAATTTCTGTGCCCAAAAATTTCCGTAGTGTGCCAAAGTCCTTAGCACAGAAAGTATCTCTGAGTGACTTTATAAGTTTTTGACAGTATTGTGGAGAGCCAGTAATAAGGATATCATCAACCCATATCACTAACCATATTTCCTTTCCCACATATAAACAGAAATCACTACTAGATCTGTGTAGTCCATTTGCTTCTGCAAAACTGTCAAATTTTTCGTTCCATTTTCTAGGAGATTCACGTAATCCATATAAAGCTCTGTTTAGTTTTAAAACTTGACCAGTTTTCTTGGTTACCCCTTGAGGAATTTTAATGTATACATCTGTATCTAGGTCACCATTCAAGAACGCTGTAGGTATGTCTAACTGTCTCACATCCCAGCTGTTTTGTAAAGCATGTGAAAGTAACATTCTTATTGTTGGTAGACGAGCTACTGGAGCATAAACATTATATGGTGTATCCTCTTGGTACCCTTTTGCGACTAGTCGAGCTTTCTTTTCACCATTCTGTTTCACTTTGAAAACCCATCTTGTGTCGATGGCTTTGTGGCCATCAGGTAAATTTGAGTAAGACCAAGTATTATGCAGTTCATGAGCATTTATTTCATTCATGATTGCTTGTTTCCATTCTTGCCCCTTGGAAATGGCTTCATCGTAATTTTGAGGTTCTTCAGTTAGTAAACAATAAGCCGAATAAATCTCGTAGTCTTGGAACCTGGCAGGCTGTTTAATTTCTCTTGACCTCGTTCTAACATTGATTGGTGTTTGTATGATCTGATTTTCTTCACCGTTTGATATTTCCCCTTCAATGGTTTGATCTTCTTGATTTCTCTCTTGTATCTGTTCTATGTCTGTCTCCGAATCTTTTTCTTCATTTTCTTCTTGTATCAAATATTTTTCTGGTTGTTGCAACTCTTCTTTTGGCTTGTATACAAAATCATTTTCATCAAAACGAACATCTCTTGATAGGATTATTTTGTCATCTTCAGGATCCCAGAGTCTGTATCCATTCAATCCATAGCCAACCAATCGTACTTCTTTGGCTCTTGTTTCTAATTTATTACCTGAGACGGGTAATTTATGAGCCCAAGCTTTTGAACCAATGATTCGAAGTTTTGACAAATCAGTTTTACCATAGTATAAGTTTGATGGTATATCACCTTTCAGAGCTGATGTTGGTGATCTATTCAGTTGATATGCTGCAGATCTTATAATCTCTCCCCATAAATATTTAGGTAAGTGGGTTTCTGCAAAAATAGTTCTTACTTTATCTAGTAAAGTTTTATTCGCTCGTTCACTAACCCCATTTTGCTGACTTGTATAAGGTAGGGTTTGTTCTAGACGAATACCTTTTTGACTGAGAAAATTTTTGAATACATGAGAACTAAATTCTCCTCCACAATCTACCCTTATTCTGCAACATCTATTACCATTGGCTTCTAATTGACGAATATAATTCATAAGGTTAGCTTCAGCTTCACTTTTCTGCTTGAGAAGATAAACAACAATAAAGTGAGAAAAGTCGTCAATGATGGTTTGGTAATATCTATAGCCTTCTTGAGTTTGTGTTCTAATCGGTCCACCCAAATCACTATGTAAAAATTCTCCTTTTCTGGTTGATTTTGGTCCCATAACATTTGTGAACGGTAAGCGATTAGATTTGCCTTGTTTACATGGACTGCAAACATTCTCAGTACATGGTAGCTTCATTTTCCTCAGACTTTCATTGTTGAGATGACCAAGTCTCCGATGCCATAAGTTTTCAACTTTTGTCACATTGCAACTATCAGAAATTACATTGAAACTTGCCACAAATAGATTACCAGTTAAATCACATTTCATGTGAAATGATTTCTTACTATTTGATATTATGGCGTGGTTATTCTTGAAGGTAACAACATTGCCCTCTTTGTTCAACTTTCTGACAGAAATTAGGTTATGTGACAAATTCGGAACAATGACAGCATAAAATGTGACTATATGTCCGGTGTCCCGTACGGATAATCTTAGTTTACCCCTTTTTCTTGCTGTCAATCTATCTCCATTTGCAACTTTTATTTTCAATTCTTGATCAAGTTCTTCTATATTTTCCATCAATTCGGCAACCTCTTCTTTGACTAAATGTTCTGTTGCTCCGCTATCTAAAATGAAATTAATGCTTGATAGTTCTGATTTGAGTGCCATCTCTGTGTCTTCTGTAACAATAAATGAAATTTCATCTTCTTCTTCTGTCACGTTTACGTATGTAGCTGTTTTTGATCCTCTATTCGTTCCTCGACTTGTTCCTCTTCCTCTGTATCCAAATCTACCCTGTCTCCTTCTATATGAAGACTGTTTGTGATTCCATTGTTTCGTGTTGAGTTTTGGACAATCTTTCTTGAAATGTGTGTTTGCTCCACATTCAAAACATCCTCTTGAGGAAGACTGATTATAGGCATTAAAAGAGCTAACACTTTGGTTTGTATCGCTTGCACCTGCTTCTTTGAATTTTAGTTCGGCATCTAGAAGTCGATTTTTCACAAATTCGTATGTGATACCAGTTGACAGTGTTTCTAGAGCAGTAGTGATGTTTTCATATCTATCTGGCATGGTCAATAGAAGAAAACATACTTTGTCGTTATCATCTAGTTTAGACCCAAGTGACTCAAGTTCCCTGAGGAGGGTTTCGACTTCTACAAAATGGTCTTGGAGTTCTCCGTTTGTGAATTTCAATTTTAGGAGCTTCTTCATTACAAACAGCTTGGATAATGGGCTTCTCCTCTCAAATACATTTTCTAATGTCTTCATCATTTCCTTAGCTGATTTACTATCTTTAATGTATTCAATATGCTTATCTGTGATACACTGGACAATAATACATTTGGCTTTCTTATCTTTCGCAACATAGGTTGATTTTTGTTCTGTTGTCATGCTTGCAATTTCTGCATCAGAAGTAACTAACACTTCAGTTATTTTTTCTTTATCCAGTAGGGTATATACTCTAAATTTCCAGTTTGAGAAGTTGGTGCCCGTCAACTGAGGAAATGGAAACAACGCTTGATTCGCCGCCATTTTGTCTTCTGTGATCGTGATCAGATTTCTGCTTTCTACTCGATTCACCTATTGATCACTTCCTTTCTACTTTTTATCCAGTGGTTGGGACTCTGGGCCCATAACCTGATAAATATTCACTGGATAAAGATTCTTCACAGCTAGTTTTCAATAACTTTATTGAGAAAACAGCATGACAAACACAACGCCAAAAACAGTAAACAACAACTCGCTAACAACTGTCATTATCTATGCCCTCTACTCATGCTAACAGATTCACATAACCATAGAATATATAATATGAAATGTCATTTATAATAAAGCATCCTTCACAAGAATATGTCAATTGGCGCTTCATATAAGCAAGTAATTTATTTATTGAGAGTTCTTCTAACATAACTTTGACATTGTTTGAAACTGTTCACCAGAGGGCTTATCGCTTATCTTGAAATCCCGATAGGGACGAAGTGAAAAATAAGTAATTCTTTCTGTTGAGGACATAAATATGTAATTTTATCTCTAATGCAAATCCTTAGAATATGTAATCAAACTTCATAACTTTTCGACGTCTGAAAAAATATCGGTGCTGACATAAAATTGTATGATGTAAAAACCCAATCAATAAATAAGATATATCATGATGAAACGTATTTTCCGACATTGTTTCAAGCAATCTATTATTGAGCTATACATGAAAGCGATGTTTTTTTTTTAAATTAGAGTTTGTGTGTGAACAGAAATGATTTGAATAATTTCCATTTTCACTAAAATGGTTTGAATGTCGCAACTTTTTTTCACAAGTTGACTCTGCCATCTATCGAAATATAATTGAAACCAGATAATATGCTATTGCTCAACAGATGGCGCATTCATACAATTGAAGCATTGTATAAAGAGAGAAATACCAATCAGAAAGCTATCGGATCGTCGTACCATCGGATTTCGGGTCTGTCTGAATCCACCTTCAGCTGATAGTCAAGTTCCTTAGCACTCAGCAGGAGATTTGAAAACTGGCCCTTGAGAAAATGATTTGAGGGGTTTTTGTTGCGCCATCTACATTATAATGTCAATATTTCCGTTCACTTGACATTGCTCGACAAAGTTTTCGTCAGGGTGAAATAGGTGCAGATTTCTGTTTTCACTGACATGTTGAGAGAAAAATAATGAAGCTTCGTAATAGAGTTGACGGCAGAATTTTATACAGGAAAACAATGATTAGGTGTTGTTTATAGAGATAATTAGTCAAACTTTTGAAAATATCATTCGAAGGGATGGATACTACAGGTAGATGGCACTAGTGATTTTGTTTCCAAATCATCTTTCATTTTTTTACTGACGTCGTAGCTTGAACCCAGCACTTTCTTGAAAATACCATAACATGGCAGTCAATTCATAAACACAAGTGGAATTTGTCAATGTCGTAGATCATTCATAGGTGTTTTCTGGCGCTCATGTATTTAAAACGTATTCGTCTCCCCATCTTTCTCTCACTATCTGTCTGTCCGTAAGTGAGAGAGAAGGAGACAGACGAATACGTTTCAAATACATGAGCGCCAGAAAACACCTCATGTTTTGAAAATTAATGCCTAAAGCGAAGCTTACTAGATCCAGTAACTCTACTACACAAAATTTCACAGTTTTCCATGATGAAATGTCAAATTTTGTGGGGCAGCTTTAAGCGTTGCAATCTGTTAGACGCGGTCATTGACTATATCCCCCGCGTCTAACAGTTTAGAGCGCTTAGAGCGCTCAAAGCCGCTACACAAAATTTGACATTTTACAATGGAAAACTGTCAAATTTTGTGCAGCGGGTTTGAGCGATGTGAGCTGTTAGACGCAGCCAATTGCTTACGATTGCTGCATCCACCATTAATCACGGTTAGGATTATTTTCATTGTTTTTATCATACTGTCAATTCGAACTATTTATCCGATTTTCTATTCTTGCTACTAAGACAGGTTTATCTAGTGATGCACCAAAAAGACAAAAAGTTGGTAAATTTTGATTAATCTGGTGCTATTGGTGGCATCACTGTTGGCAACGGCAACGGATGTATCTCGGTTGATAAATAAAAAGTGCCAAGCCAAAACAACTGTCGAACTCCGCCTACTTTTCATATTCCGCCGGTCAGTGACCAACCAATCTACGTGTAATGAAGTTGGAACGCTTGTGTACTTTCAAGCCTAAGTGAAGTGTGCTGTGCTTCAGTTAGATTTATTATTGTTTTATTTGGAATAATAAAATCCATCAGGTGAATCCAAAAATTAACTCCTTATAGTTGTTGTATGTAGAAATCGAAAGTTTCGTTGTTTTTTGTTATTTTATTGCACCAGTTATTCCGAGCAGGCGTTGTCTATGCAACTTGATTGACATATGCAATAAAAGTTTTGTTTTGATTCAGATAGGATAGGTGATTGTTCAATATTTTCTTTTTCTCAAGGTTGTGTTTTGAATTCGTATTTTTCTGTTTCTGCTTTTTTCATATCAGATATGTTTGAACGAACTTCAATAATTTGATTATTTTTCCTTTCAGATTTAAAAAAATGTTCAAATTCATTAAAGCCAAAGGGCCACAGACAGCAGAGCGACAGAGGTTGCAAAAAGAGTTGTTCTCATACAGAAGGGTAAGTTTCACGTGCTTCAGTCCTAAAACTTGTTCTTACTACTGGTAGTTAGGTATACCTACCTAGTTAACTGAAAAGCAAAATATAGTAATATTTTTATATTCATTTCTGGGTGATCAGGTTCATCCTTATCTGTATTCTGTAAACATATACATCTATGATATATGAGGCATAACAGGTGTGTTAGAAAATATGTCTAATTTAGATTAGGTTCATGGTTTCCTCCAAGTCAAACATTGAGTTTCAGATAAAAATTTACAAATTTCATTTGATGGATTAGTTGCTCCACAACAATGTGAAATGTTTATCTTACTATATAATAATGAGGTTGAATGTATAATAATACCATAGCTTCGAAAAAACTAGGTTATGTTCAACAGACAGAAAACCATCAATTTTTTTCGCATATAAAATATTGCTTGAATTTTTGGGCAAGATCTAAATTCATCCGAGTCAACTCACATTTCCAAACAAGAAATGAGTGGCTAGCACAATGTCATGTTACAAAGAACAAATTGTGCTCTTCATTGTTTTATTGGATCAAATGCTGTTCTAAAGTGCTTGAGGTTTGTTGAAATTTTGATAGACAGGAATGTAGATGTATCAAATCAGTCAAATGAGAACTTGTTTATGTAAGTGTGATTTTGGTAACAAATTTATCTGTCAAAATATTAGGCATTCCAGATCACCTGATGTCTGGGTGGCTAACACAAGTTTCAACCAATCACACACTCGTTTGCAAAAAACAAACGATAGTTTCTGGGGGGGCAGATGGCGCCATATTGGTTCAGTTCGATTCATTTGACATTTTTGACAAGTATCTGGAAAGCCTAATTAACAACCCCCTAGACCAACCTATAATATTTCTGAATAGTTTTGTTATATTCTTTTCTCAATTGTATTTGGAATGACCTATTGGTAGTTCATACAAATTAAGGTATATTGAAATAAATACAGAAAACCGAGCAGAAAACTGAAAATACCTAGATAAATGGTGGTTATTTTCAAAAACAGTAAAACAGAAACAAGTCCTGAAACTATAATTTTTTGTCTAATGTCTAGAATCACATCACTCATCATTAATTAATCATACAAAGACTCAGTATGTTTGCATATGCTCAACTTTTTCAAAAGATTATAATAATTGGACGATTGAATAATGTAATATCAAGTTTTGTATACGAACTAGTGAACACTCTGTTCTAGATACAGAGCTTGTAGTAATACCAGTGAGTTTTCCTTCGATTTTGTGTCTCAAATAATATCAAAAAATATTGAACAACTGAGCGCAATCACCCTAACACCAAACTGAAATCACTTGCAACACAAGGCGTATTTTGATAAACAAGTTGGCAGGTTCGACTCACATTCTTCTTTTAATCATCCAAACTTGGATTTATTTTCAAGAAATAGAAAACAAATAAACATAACACACCGAAATGATCAGTTAACATCAAATTAGAAATATCCTGTCCCATCAAATTTAAATCTTCATTAGTATGATCGCTGTCTATGATTCCTTAAGCGTACCTTGTACAGATAAGGGACAGCTTATATTTCTACCAAATTTCCAAATGTGGGATTTCACTCAGAACTTCAATTGAATTTCAGGCTTTCAAGGATTCGCAAGATTTGTAGTAAATCTTGTACATCGGATTTGTGAAGTGAAACAACCCTCTTTCTCGACCGTAGTACTAACCTCCTGTGTTTAAAGAAAATGGGATCCGATTTTTTTTTGTGCCTAGATGCGTACGTTTTTGTGGTTTGTGGCTCGATTCATGGTTTACAGTTTGTCATGAATTGTTTCCTTTAATACTGATTAATGATGTGATGAAGTCAGAGACTGAAGTATGCTCCCATCGTTTTAAATACAGATTATTATTTTTCAATTGAAGTTGATTGAAAAAACATCTCATGGAATTATTCGAACTACTCGTAAAAAAACTCACCTGTTTCCACCTTATACTCCACAACAGGCGCGGTAATTGACGTTCATTTTGCTGTTTATTGAACATTAATCCTCTGCTTGAAACGAAATTGGTCATGAAATTAATTCGATATGAAATTTCTAGAAATAAATTTAACTGAACGCTACCTCTGTAATATAAACTCGATGCATACTCCTTCTAAACCCAGCTGAATCGACCAAAATGCGTTCATTTTTTATAGTTTTCGGATTTGTTTTCCAAGCAAATAATTGCTTTGTAAACAAGCGAGCACCGGGCAGTAAAGCGGAAATTTAATCGGGTACGGAATTGTCGAACCCGTTTTTCTGAAGCAGACGAACAACGGGAATCGAGACGAGAATGGTACTATTTTTGAAGCTGGTTAATCTGCAACAAGGAAAAACAACTGCAGGCAAGACGGAAAATTATTTTTGTACGGAATACTCCCGTCAGTTGTAAATTGTTCATGCAGACGAAGGAGTAGCAAATATTTTTCCCGGCCTCTTTTGAAACTTTCCAACCTCTTCATCTTTTATTCAAAACGCCGTTCTTCTCATCGGAATTCACGAAGCTAACTTTTTAAACCAAAGTTGTTAACGATAATAAGGTAAGCCTCATATCACAGAATAATTAAACGACTTTACAGAAGCGAATCCAATGACATATTCGCCACGCCTTCCCAAAGTGCACCAATGAGAGCGTACTAAAATATTGTATGGCTTTTGCTCCAGTGAGTCAGATGAAGACAGCTAATTAATTTGACACATGTCGATGAAAGTGTCAAAGTTCGATCAAGGTCAAATATTTTTATGACAATTGTGTTAGGTTAAATGAATTATATAAATAATAAATGAAGCCTTACACCCTGTTTCGACGGCAACTTGTTGCTGCAAGAAATTTCTCATCTATCTGTCAGCTTGCATTGCCAATATTAAACAATAGCACTGATTGTTACCATGATGAACGCCTACGTTATCACAACTGATATTTACTTTCATCCTTTTCTGGTTATTGATATTGTGATAAAATTACTTTGCTTCAAAAAATAGTTGAAATGTTCGAAATTTACATTTTTCACAATGTTGCCACCATATATTTGTGATTCGCAACAACAAATTTACCATAGAAATAACTAAGTCGCTCTTACTTATCGCTCGAAAAAAAGATTCATGCATCTCGAAAAATTTGCACGAATACATTCAATTTTCTGGAGTTGCAGTGACAAATTGCATCGTCGAACAGGCTATTACTCAGCTTTAGAAAAGAAAACATTTCAAAGTACAGTAACTGTCGCACTGTCACCAGGGCTAGTCCATTTTTATTGGTCAAAATACCGTCAGTATATCAATGAGTGACCCGAACATTGCCTACCTGCAGCAATTCTCGTGACACAACCTGAGATTTGTTAAATATTACTGTTAACCCAAACGCATTCATTACACGAGTCGTTTGAGCCCGGCTTTTAGAACGAAACCAAAATGTACGTACATCTTTATATTTTCAACGAGGTAAATGACATTCACCAATAATCACAATAGTGACATACATCGATTCATGAAGTTCTAAAAAATTGTTCTAAAATAGAAGTAGTTCGTCTATTTGCAATACCTATTCGAAACACAAAATGTGTTCAAATAAATTTTGTCAAATTCGTACCTTGTACACTTCACAAGAAATTATTCGAAAGATTGTGAAAAAAATGGCATACAAACCACAGCGAAAGAAATTTTCTCTCTCGCTCGAGCTATGATTCACTTTCCACCTCTATGTAATACTTGAAATGGCCTCTTTTTTCATCTTTTTCGATACTGTTTTTCGTTCAACCTGCGATCAGTCTTATGATAAAAATCCCGTAGAACAAAGTTGTAGGGCTGAACATTTGCCACATAAAGAAACAGTTCAAAATTACTCAAGTTCATTCCTGTCTATCTCGAAGCTGCTGAGTATTTGTGTATAATCGGTAATATGGCACCTTAACAGCAAACTAATATTTTTTATTTGCACTCGACTCGCGTTGCATTGACATGGTTAACATCATCAGAAGAAATATGAAACTGAATACTAGTATCGGAACAGACAATAATTCAGTTCCTATAATAATGAATAATATTTTCCAAATATTATTCACTTCTAAGGCTATAAATGTTTGTATTTTTCAAAATACATATCTCTCGCTCAATTAATTTTTCATAGAAATTTCATGAAATGGTTTTCGAAAATAGTCGGCACACTTGAAGACTGGAAATAAATCAAATTATCTTCGAAATTATCTGAAGGACAGTTTTAACTGACTACACAATATGTTGATGGACTAACACTAACTACGTGCAGATGGCGGCTTATTTTGCTTGTCGTTAGCTTCAGCTTTGTTCGAGGTTTGATAAATACCTTTCAATTATGATACGAAATCATCGACAATAATTGAAAATATATTCCGACAGATGTATGACAAAATTCAAGGTCCTTCGTGGTATTAGCCAGGATAGTGTTTGTTTTCCGGCAGGTGTTAGTCCATTTAACTACTGTGTAGGGTTGAAACTGGTCTGAACTGTTATTTTCTGATTCGATTCATGAAAGGAGGTTTGTAGGCTTACTGATTGAATTGAATTTTAAAATTTGATTTGATCACTTTGAACGCAAGTGTGAACTGGCAGAATGTAGATTTTATTACTAAAATAGTGGATTGTTCCTTAGCATAAGGCTTCCGTGTAAGTTACAATTGATTTTTCTCGTACTTGCTTTACATGGTTCAACTTTTTCGAAATAATTCGAGTTATATCAGATCATGATATACTCAAATAATGCCCTAATCAACATTATGAACGATTAAGGGTGGAAACATTTGACATAGTCAGTGGGCATACTTGAAGACTGGCGTTAAATCAAATCATCCTTCGAACAATCCGTTCAGGCCAGTCTCAAATTATCTACACAGTAGGTTTCGGCTGGCACCTGTCAAAAAACAACTACTCCTATGGCTAATATCACGAAGGGCATTGAATTACATCCGACCGGTGCCAGTGCAGGTTTCTTCACAGAAGAAAATCCTGCATTTGCTCTCGTCGATACAAATGAAGGAATTGATTTTCGATTATAGGGACGGACACACTTTCAGACCGGTTTCGGGCTATTTGGCCACTCGTCAGTGCAAGGCAGCATTAAACATTGAATTACATCCGACCGGTGCCAGTGCAGGTTTCTTCACAGAAGAAAATCCTGCATTTGCTCTCGTCGATACAAATGAAGGAATTGATTTTCAATTATAGGGACGGACACACTTTCAGACCGGTTTCGGGCTATTTGGCCACTCGTCAGTGCAAGGCAGTGCCATCATCAATTTGTTCGCATCAGCTTTGGTCGGGGCTTCATACTCTGAAGGATTTTGATTTTTAATTATGGGAAATCATCGACTTTTATGTTGATATGGCACTGCCTTGCACTGACGAGTGGCCAAATAGCCCGAAACCGGTCTGCAAGTGTGTCCATCCCTATAATTGAAAATCAATTCCTTCATTTGTATCGACGAGAACAAATGCAGGATTTTCTTCTGTGAAGAAACCTGCACTGGCACCGGTCGGATGTAATTTAATGCCCTTCGTGGTATTAGCCAGGGGAGTAGTTGTTTTCTGACAGGTGCCACTCGAAACCTACTGTGTAGGTAATTTGAGACTGGTCTGAACGGATTGTTCGAAAGATGATTTGATTGAGGGTGGATTTATAAAAAACTTTAAGACCTAAGATTTATGAAATGTCATTTAAGACTAATCACTTAAGCGAGATGGAACATAGAATGACAGAACTTGTTATAAAAACACATATGGCTTAACATTTTACATTTAAGATTCAAGAAGATGGTCGACTTCCAACTTAATTGTCTGGTAAATGAAATAGGATGTGCGCAAGAAATTTACGCATGTACCTATTTTGTTTACAAATCTTGATGAGAATTGAGAGGTTATGTTATGAAATAACATATTTTCAAACCATGGGAATCACTATCTATTCTCTCATTAAAAAACGTCGAAATCGGAGATTCATAATAAGCCTTTTTATTGTTATAGTCAATGGTCAGATGTCAGTATTGACAGATGACAACTCATCTCTTAAATCTTAGTTTTTTTCATAACTGAGTCTACCATCCTGCTATAAGTCTTAAGGTGATAAATGTTAAATGATGCTAAATGTTATTTTTTTTTATGAATACACTTTAAACTCAATGCACTCAGGATATAAATTGAAATTAAATACCTACTCCCAGAAATGAACTTTTGTTAATACAGCGTGTGTAAGATTATTCTCCAATTAACTGTCCAGTCTGTGGACGTAGCAGTTTCGACCGAAAAAAAATTATCCATTATAGCTCTCTAGTCGCTAGTACCTAATTAGGTCGCCAGGAAGTCGATAGAATGCTGCCCAAACAACGTTTTAGTCCCAATTTCGCGGAAACCTCTCAATGGCAATCAGGTAATTAAAAATGACAATGGAGACTGTAATCGAGCTCGCGTTCAATATTGATACCTGTCCGAGAACACGAAACGAATACTGTTGTTTTCGTATATGTTCACGGATTCCGTGGATTTACGACAAAAGTTTGCTTCGGGGTTAAACCGATGCTAAACAGATATGTTTTCATGAAAACGGATAATGATTTATTACATGGCATCATTCCAATAGAACGATAGACTGACGTTTTTCCCTCGTTTCCTTCTATTGTGAGATTTATTTCGATGCAAAACAGAACTAGCATTTTTTATTGCCAATAAAGACGGCAAAGTATTCGAAATCAATGGATGATGAGTCTACAGACATTTTTCAGACAGCCCGGGCGGCAAGGACAGATTTTTTGGACCAATTTCTCACAGTCTGCCTTCGAAAGAGAAAATACTGGAAGTGAAATGAATCGTTACTTGAAAAAAAACGCGCTATAGGGTAGTTCATGTTGCGAAGTAATGTACTAAAAGCCAACATTGTACATTATTAACATTACAACTCGAAATAGTTTCATCTTGAGCTTGAAAATGTATGGGACATACCCTTGGAAAGTATACAGGGTATTCCAACGAACAACAACGATAATTACAAGAAGAACACTGCCCTTGAATCTTTTTGCAGATTACGATTTGTTTTAGCAAGTATTTCCTTTTCCTAAAGCAGAATTCTTTAGTCCTCCTGGTCTGAGATGACATCTTAAGTAATGAATTTTAGATGGATTACTCGTTTTTTTTTGGTGCGGTTATAAAAACTCCTGATAACTGTGGTACAATTGAACTAATATCGATTTACTTTAATCACAATTCAGTGGAGTTTGTAAAAATGCCCCCAATGGTATTTGATGATATTGGAAAAGAACTAACATGTTTTTTTGCTCGATTTTTTTCTAAATTTCGTACTGTCCACAAAAATTATCCTTTTATAAAGTAACACATTTCCTCGAAAGCTTTATTGGCCGAGTGAAACTTCTACATATGATTTTACAAGAGTTACTGTTATTATAAGATGAAAAAATTCTGAAGCATTTCTGCTTGAAGAAGCTATTGTATGGCGAAACACGTGTCGCGCTTTTGTAAACTTCAGTAGAGTCAAAATCTCACGGGAAACTATGAATTGATTTTTCCGTGGTACATAAAAACTTTTTTTGTTGCTTACCTATAATCTGAAAAAATAAATTTTGTCAATTATTGAGATTTTTCATCCTATTCAAAAACCTCTATAAATAGTTGTGAATATTTCTTCGAGTATTGTCTTTGAAGGAAAATTGGTTAAAACTACTATTACCGATAGTTGTGTTGAAAAACTATTTAACAATCTTTAAAACACTCGAAAAGTTTGAGTCAAATAACTGGAAAGTGGTAGATATTGAAAATTTTCTCTATTCGATAATGTAAAGTTAATGTTTTAAATCGTATATTTATAAAGGTCTAAGTGACTTTTAATAATTTCATCGGTAATTTCATCAGTAATGACACGTAAAAAAGTATGTATCTTTCACTGTAGTTTACAAAATCCTAATACTGTCGGTCGTTGGTAACTTAAATCTTGAAGGATTTTACAATCTATGAGTCTACCTATAGGTAATGAAGAGAAAAAACAACCATGGCAATAATACCTAATCCTAATACTGAAGACTTCAATATTGTCCCAGGTATAAAATATGATGAAAAACCCGAAGTAAATCCTCGCGGTTCTGTGAATTTCATGACCAGGTAACCTCGAAGTGTACGAAGCTTCATCCGAATGCAAACTGGGTATTCTGCAATCTGGAAATCATCACCATCGCCTAGCTCATAGAACGGAATATCAAAAGGTGTGACTCATGCAAGTAACGGTGTACGATGCTTTTCAACTGCCGTTGGTTGGGAAAGGTAGGATGGTGGAAATAGCAACAACGAGCAGAGGTGACATTACCTGTTGGAGTCAGGGCCGACCTAGAGATATTTTGCATGAGGGCTGGCGTAATTATTCACCGTGTTATCGTGTTTATAGTGTTGAAACCCCAACTTAATTTTTTCAGGCTCGAACCGATCGATTTTATTTTTGAATGGCACATTATTTTAGTAATATCCCAATAACCCGAACTTTATAATTTTTCAAGATTCAGTGCCATCTCGTAAATTTCCCGGAAATATTCAGAATATTTCCATCGTATGTTAAAAATCCCATATGAAGCGGGACTTTTTCGATCAATTACAGCGATAAATTCCCAGCGGGACATTTTCGGGCTGGCAAATACCCGGTAGGTATCGAAAAATACCCGCTCGGTCCGAGTAGCTGTAGTAACGATTGTTAAAATGTACATTTGTCATCTTGACAGGCATAAATACTGAATTTTAAACGTCGTTGTTTTAACTCCGGACATATTCTACCGAATTAAACTCGTGCATCCAAATAAACCTGATAATTTTCCATTCAAGCATGTTGTCAGTAAAAAAACTGCATTCGGTTATTTCTATATTTTGCTCCTTCGGAGTCGGGCTCTTTCGATAAAATATGAAATTAACTCATGCAGTTTTTTGACTATGCCTTCATGCATTTATATAAATATATAGTTACCGGGATCCACCCTGTAGAGAAAAACTGTTCGATGGAACCAACGTATCTTGAACTCCTGAACAAAAAGTTCCAATGAAAATTTTGGCGGTCTCTACTAGTTTCGGAGATATGGCCCCCCGAAGACAGAAAAAACGGGGTTGACGCATATGTTTTTTTTCTTTTCAGCAAATTCCACTCGAAATTCCTTCCCTCCATCAGCGTGATGGGATGCGCGTTCTACTGTTTTGTTAACCTCGAATTCCTGTTAGTATTTATTTTTCAGAGTCTTGTGGAAGAAATTCCAAAGAACGACGCGGCCGCGAAAGCCTTAACCATTTTGTCTTGTGGTGAAAAATGCTTATAATTCGGTAGAAAAGTGATGAAGAAGGTGGAATTAGTTATATAGTGTATATTGTATATATTGTGCTGGTAGAAAAGAGGAATTTAGAGCGAAATTGGCTGAAAAAAAAAACATACGTGTCAACCCCGTTTTTCTTGTCTTTGGGGGGCCCTATCTCCGAAACTAGTTGAGACCGCCAAAAATGTTTGTATATTTTATTCCTTCAGAGTTTTTTGGGTTCTCAACCTACCACAATTTGAAATAATACTTAACTAATATTGGAAGTACAAGTGTAGAAGGGTAGATTTTTAATCTACCCTGAAAAGTTGATGCGTTAGTTAAAAATCAGTTCCTATCAAATTCGCTTCCGTTTTCAAAACTCGTTCACAAATATTCTTTTCTAGAAGAGATAGGCAAATTTTAGTTATACGAGAAGTTGGTGACTAATAGAAGGTGTTCCATTCAGAATGAACTGTTTTTAAATTAACGCAGCCACTTTTTAGGGTTGATTAGAAATCTGCCATTCTACACTTGTATAGATTTAGATTTCAATATCAATTTTAATATTTTTCAGATCCAGGTAGGTTGAGAACCCAATAAAATACGAATGAAAAATCTTAATGACATTCAAACAGTATTTATTTTTGACTCTTGAAGAAATTTCTGTTATTCGAAGAAATAAGGCTAACGGTTCATTTCATTGTGATTAACGATCAAGCTAACAGTGTTCTTTGTTGATTGGTTTGATCTTCCATTGTCTATATTGTTACTGTATTGAAAACATGATATTATCCCCATCAGTTCTCTTTGTTATCGTTCACTTCATGTTTTCTGTATTCTTTACACCACATTAACTATGTGGTTATAGGCAGATTACCTACCTTAACTCACCCCTAAGAACGGTCCAGATAATGAAATTTGGAGTGCGAAATGATTGGTGTAATTACTCTTAGGAATGAATCATTTGATTGGTTTTTACTAATATCGCAGAGTATAACAACTAACGAGTCGTAAAAATGGGTACCTTGCTTTAGTATTTACTAGATGATAACAATTCATTATTGCACAATGAGAAATACATTACCGGTGTAAATCCGTGATGTAAATAGAATAGATTGTTGGTACTGGATAATTATATCCAGTTTCCTAATATGATTGTAATGATAAAGTTCACAAAATGCACGCAAATTCCATTTGATTCAAGGTTTTGAAAACAACTTGAAACTTCCCATAAAAAAAGTGATGAACTTTCATTGAAGGACTAACATCAAAAATTCAACAAACATCTTCTGTTGATATGCATATATCATTGAGAGACGTTTCATTCATTTACAACAGGAAGAAAAAGTATCTGAAATAGCTACTTCCCTGTCTATATGGTGCGACAGGCGTTAAATCACATATAAGTCAATTTTTCTTGCTCAATTCGTATAGCAATCACTCGTAACTGAAATAAACAATATAAGCACAAGAATCTCGAAACCTATAGATGTTTTTACACAGCAAAAAAAGTAGAGTATTTAATAATATGTTTGTTAAGAGAAAACTATCTATTGAACTTCTCAATTAGGGATATCCCTTACTAGATACATCAAAAATTTACGAAAAAAGTCAATCTGAGGCTAATCCGCACGAAAATAATTATGTTCCTAAATTTTCCGAAAATGTCTGAGAACCTTTTGAAGATTTTCACTTAACAATGGACAAGCTTCGCTAATATCTTTCATTTCAGTGCTTTAAGCTTGGTGTATATTGAAGGTAAATTAGGTTGTTTCTTCCTTTTTTTCTAACATTTCCTCGCTGCATTTTTCGTGTACGCCCGGGAGGTAGAACCTTGTACGGGCAAGGGACGACTAATGATCTTGAATGTCATAGCGCTCTGGGGCGGCTTACTGATTTTTCAGTATGATATTTGTTATTACAACTGTAGAAAAACCCACTATCCTATTGGGTCGGTTGGTGTTTTCTCTAAACACACCAACCAACAATTGCTTTGTAACTCTATAAAGTCCTGAACTATTCATTTGCTGTTCAAGAACTGAACGAAGATCTCAAAGTTTCTAACAAAATATAAAAATGTTCGCGCTTGATAAGAGGAGTATTGTTCTAGATGCGAGTTACACAGCATATGCAGCGAACACATCGGAATGGTTTTTATTCCTAACAACATAATGTATGAATCTGTTATTGTTCTACCAAAAATCTTTTACAAAATGTAAAAACTCAGTTATGGCATGGAATGCCTGATGAGTGATATCGAATTTGTCTTGTGAAAATGATTCAAAACAGCATTTTGTAAATTCAGCGACGTCTTTGAAGAGGAGGGAGAATAGAACTTTAACAAGTTCTCTGGGATGTCAAAAAATCCACACGTTTTGCAATAGGGATTTGTACTATGTTCACCCATGTGTTACGTCACAAATATTGGTTGGATTTTATTGAATTGAATGAAAGTTTACCTTCTTAATTCTTTCTTTAACATCGTTTTAAAAATTCATAAGTTTTCTCTATTTTTGTTACTGAACGTTCGTGAATAAAAATCGAAAAAATACTGCATTTTTCACTTTGAATTAGCCGGTCAAATTCACATGGTTTTTCTTCCGAAATAATGAGTAATATTGGTCCGAGGTCTGTGTCGTTTAACTTTATTGGAACTTTTCCAAAAAATCGAGGTTATAACAAAATGGGAACATGAAAATGAAAAAATCAAAAATGAAATGGATATGAGCAGATCAAAATGAAAGTAAAATGAATACACGAAAAGGGGGAGTAATTGACGTAAAATAACATTTCTGCTTGTGGATAAAATACCCTTTCAAATGAGCTTTCATTTAATACCCCGTGCGTGCTCTTTGAATTCCTAGAGTGAACAAAATTTCCATCTCATCTAACTTGGTTTCAACTAGTTATCACAGTACTGCAGCTGGGTGAAAATGGAAACATTTGCTGAAATTGAGTTTAAAGTAGTAATTGCATTTCTATCAAATTTCATAGTTTAATGTTTTACCATTTTCAAAAATTAAGAATCGACATATTCCCCATTGTGTAAGTGCTGATGAGCCACCTGAACAAAAATTGTAAAACATTTGACTGATAAATAATTAGGCGAGTTCCGCTCTTTAGCAAATTATCGCGACGTCTGCCATTGCAACAAATTTCGAAATTCCTAACATTTCTCAAAGTGTGTTATCTCGAGAACATCAAGGACAGGAAATGAAGTGCCTTCAAGAATGTAGACGTCGAAACTATTTCAAAAATAAAGGAATTCAAGCTGGTATTTATAGGAAACGCTTCGTTCGATCTTCGCCTTCTCAAGACTTTTATTTGTGAGGTACAAATTAGCTCAAAAAATGAGATTGTAGCTCTCTATTTTCGGAACGGAAATAATCGCTTCTTGAATTGGATATCCGATTGATTGAAACTGGGGTATTTAGTAATGATTTTATCTCTATGAGGGCTCCAATCAGGGGCGCAGCAAGATGTCTTATCGCAGAGTTCAGAAAATTTTATATATCGATAAATTTTTACTTCATTCACGAAAATTTGTCTCTCATTCGGTTGTGCAATGAACTGCCTGTAGGTTTCAAATGACTGGTCGTACTGCAGTGCCCAGACGAACCGGAGAGATGCGCTAAAGTAGCTAGATATTTTTATACTCAAAAAATTATGAGATCAAATAAGCCTCATTGGGTGGGATGGACACTCTCGTTTAATTTCTGTTTATTTTATATGAAGTATTGCGAGCCTCAACAACTTTTTTGGCTTCGACACAATCATAACAATGAAGATATGACCTTGAAGTTCGTAATTTTCGTATGTGGCTAGATAATAATGACAAAAGATATCAAAAATCACTTTCGTTTTGTTTACCTACTGTTTAGTGTACTTTCAGTTTGTTCTTTTGTTGGATGATGAGTGTCCGATAGAGTAAATAAAGATAGCCGGAAGAGAACACTTCTAATCGACTCAAATTTTTGCAACTGAACACTGATGCATGAACACATCTTAGTTTCAAAACTACAAGACTATGTAGACAATGACAGTGACTACGATAACGATGCTGCATAAATAGACTCTGAATGAAATATGTTTACTTATACAGGAAAGGTTAAATCGGATTGATTTCTCTATTATTCCAAATGTTGCTATTAAATTTTCAATACCAAACTCCTATTTCACTATGGAATTCTGATTGTCTCTGCGCGGAAAACTAAAGAAATGTGTTTGAACATATTCAATTAATGATTTCAGAATTTCAATTATTTCAAATAAGAATGACTCTGATTTCAAATAATGATGTCACATCGATTTTGTGGAATGATAATCGAACTCTTTTCAACAATTCATCGTGCAAAAAAATAAATTATATACAACCCTACTTGTCACGTTCTGTCTTTGACGATTTCATCTCATGAGTTGAAACTTTTGTTATCTATGTTAACGTGTAGTTTTCTCATTACGACAACCTTTTGAAGTGATTATAGCTACCTGTGTGTTTAGTGTTGATGAGACAAAGAAAAACTATAAAATGAAATTGACCACCAGTCTGAAACACGTGTTTATTATAGCATTCTGTCTGAGGGTTTTGCCAGATATATTTATTTCGCTTTCTTGAACATCCTGTCGATAATCCACTTCATTGACCCACCCTCTTTTTCCTAATGACCCTATGCTTACATCTTCAGGTACTATCCTCAGCAACCTCCATGTACAGTGATATATATGATTTTTTTTTCATCGAACGTTGGAAATGATTTACTTTTCTGACTGATATCTCTAATAAAATTGATATTCTTTCCCTTTCAAATTTTCATCATTGTCACCGTGGATGTTACACTTTCCTGCATCCGCACATTATTTGACGTTTTATCAAGAGTCGGTAGTGGATTTCGAAGTTTTAATCATCTACGAGAACTATTTATTAAAAACATAAAAATTATATTGTTCGACAACGGTGAATGATGTTTTGAAACTGAAATTACTCCAGGAAATAATAAACAGTAAGAAGGCCGTTTTCGAGGACCTATGGATAACTTTTGTAAATCTAATTATTCCTTGGGAGAACTTTCAACAGAATCAAATAACTAACGCCAACGTGTCGGAAATGAAATACTATTAATTTATCTAACTGATAGCACTCGCACTTGACGCGCGTTTCGCCAACTAAAGGTAGATTCATGCAACGATCATCATAATTACATTAACATTACACTATCATTACATTTTCACTAAGAAAATGTTGTCGTTCATGCAACACTCATTACATTATGAAACTGTTGTTGAAATCTTTATGTTTTTCATTTTCAGGATGTTCATATTGACGAACTAATTCTATTAAAGCACCTTTATCCGTTATATTGCTGAATACTAATAATATAAACACAAAAATAAACATCACATAACCTAAAACCGTCAAATGACACGTCACTGCACATGCGCAATTGCTGTTTTCACTAAGATTTGTAATGTAATGAAAATAAAGTTAAAAGTTGCCAACTTCTTAGTGCGACTAATATACATGTAATGTAATAATGTGTTGCGTGAATGCTTCCACTATAAAATGGATGTTCAACTTTTCCTAATGATAATGTAATGTTAATGTAATTATAATGATTGTTGCATGAACCGGCCTTAAGTTAGCGTTTCGAGCAGAAGAAATTGATACTTGTATCTGTATCTAGTGTGGCTCGCATGGTTGGTAGATGCGAGAAATGTGACTTAAGTTTCTATATTAAAGACAATTCGTATGTATCATAATGAATCACCATCATGATTTTACTTCGTTACTGTGTACTTAGTTGTTCACATGCTCCATTAGGGTACCCAGGGAGCTATGGAGCTGTAGAGCCCCCCCCCCACTTCCCCTATGAAACATTACACGGGTTGTATTGTTTCTTCTTCAGCAACCTACCTTCGGATTCGTCAAAATTAATAAAAAAAATATCAAAAATGCCGAACGCATTGATATCTACGATTATTATACTGAACATTTTTTTCGATAGGGTATTAGTTTGATTTCTCATTGTCTACATATTTTATCAATTATCTAAGTCTATATATCTATAGTTATCTGACACAGTCGAACACGTATTGGTTAAAAAAGACAATGAATTTAGGTCATTGAAATAGATATAATAATAATTATAATTGTTTTTATTGATAGGTAAGAAGAAAAAATACAATGTATGAAATAAAATATATACAATCCAATCCACCCACATAACTATCAAAAGGCAGAATTAAATTTCTGATCTTGTCACGAATGATTCGATCAGAAGTTGCTCTTCCATTCAACCTATAGAAAAATCAGCCAACACCTGAAGACCACTGAAGATATTCGCAATCGATACTTCTCGAGTACACTTCACTAAAAAGGCCGGTTCATGCAACAATCATTATCATTACATTAACATTACATTATCATTAAGAAGAGTTGAACACCCATTTTTTAGTGGAAGCGTTCATGCAACACATTAGTGCATTGCAATTACATTAGCCGCATTAAAGAAGTTGGCAACTTTTAACTTTATATCCATTACATTGGTATTTTTAGTGAAGAAAGCAAATGCGCATGAGCAGTGACGTGTCATTTGACGGTTTCAGGTTATGTGATGTTTATTTTTGTGTTTATATCATCAGCATTCAGCAATATAACGGATCAAGGTGCTTTAACAGAATTAGTTCGTTATGAACATCCTTAAAATGAAAAACAAGATTTCAACAACAGTTTCATAATGTAATGAGAGTTGCATGAACGGCAACATTTTCTTAGTGAAAATGTAATGATAGTGTAATGTTAATGTAATTATAATGATTTTTGCATGAATCAGCCTTAAAACTCAGTCCCAATATTCTTCAAAATTATAAATTTTCAGGCTTCTTTGATCCTTCCTTCTCGTTTTTTGTTTTATTCTCGTTATTCTAATTATTCCAATTTTTCATTTGAATCTTCCTCTGAATTTTTTTTTTTCAGATTCAATGCCATGTAAATTTTAGGCAGGTTTCAATATGGTTGAATAATACAAAGAATAAAAGTTAGAACCAATACCGCACAGATTAATTCTTAAAAAAACCCCTCACGTGACTTTCGGTTCAACATGTATTGAAATTAGTGCAGAATACATTGACTTTGGGATGATAGTTACTGTGGAGGATAGATTGTTGGTTTGTTAAATAACGTCATATTTAAGTTTATTTCCATGGGCACCAGAATTTAGGAAGTGTTTATACCTGCGCTAAGGTGGAGAGATCCGAATAAGTACCATTATAAAAAACGTTTTCCAGTCCGATATTACATGAATTGAATAGTAGAAGCTGAGCAATTACAGCAAGGCATCTCTTTCAGTCTGCAGATCGATGCCCTCTCTCTCTCTAAAAAAAGTCCAATCCAAATATTTGAATGTCTTTGAGGCCTAGTCCGAGACACAAAGGTTTGTCAAAATGTATTTCTAGTATGTGCTTTCATCTTCGTGGTTGATACTACCGGTATGCAACTGTAGGAGGAATTGAATCACTCTCAGAATACAAAGAATCTTCCGTCCAATCAGCTGTGGCGGGTCGTCTATTATTTACTAAGTAGGAGGTGGGGGGGGCATGTGTGAGAAAACCTCTTCTCCTCGGTATTATAACGAGGGGGGCTGTGTTTTATCTCTAAAGGGGGCAGGGGAGGTTTTTTTCAAGGAGTAATTGCTGCCGTTGCTTTAGTCGATGGAATTGAAGGAAAAGTTTTGGGATGGTAGGGACTGAAAAACGGGTTGGGGGGGTTTGGGCTCTCGGGCCTACCGGGCGGTGACGGCAGCGACATAATGTAGATGTTGTCCCAGATTTAAAAAAATAAATACTACAAGTCTTTCAAGAGTCGGAAGAAGCGGCTGAGGCTGATGAGGTTATCGAGGTTTCTACGCCTGGTAGAGGTGGTCGAAGGGTTAAAAGAATAAGCCCATTCCTCCTGCGCGCCTGAGGGAAAAATGTTTAAAAAAGTGAGTGGGTCAGCGGGCAGACTGGAGGAATGTCGAAAAATCTTTCAATCTTTCTGTCCAGGCGTGTCGCCCAGTACCTACTTAGTTGGTTTGTGGGTGGGGCTGGTAAGTGTAAAAAAACTCCTCCTCTCCTGGCTAGTAGGGCGAAGGGCTTTGTCTGACAAGGGGCCAGGGGAGGGTGCTGGTTTGTTGTAAGTACTGAATTTGCTTTGCGTTGTGGTTTGTGGCTTGTGCTTTGCCCTGACGAGTGGCCCGATAGCGGGTCTCCAGTGTGCGGGTGGGGGTCCTGGAAAATGAAATCCTTTTTCTGCATTGGTGTTGAAAATGGAGAATTTTGTTTTGGGTTGAGTCGTGAAAAGGCAAGGGGTGGGTTTTAGTTTATTGGGCTGGGTGGTCTTGGAAGGGGGGTTGTGCTTGGGGAGAGGTGGTTGCCGGAAAGGTGTGTGTAGGAAACTTGTGTGTGGGTTGTTTGGGTTGTGGGACAGATGGTGTGATAGATGGTCTGTCTTCAAGTCTGCCTTCAGGTTAGCTCAAGGGCTTTGTGTCGCGGTTTTGGTATGAGGAGAGGTAAGAAGAGCTGTAACAAGAATCTTTCCAAAACTTTTTCCTTATCTTATCTCGTCGTCCTCCTCGATGTCGGTAGCTAATTGGGTTGCTTTTTTTGTCTTTGCCATTTCAATCGAGTTTAATATTCCGAGATGGATCCATCACGGTCAACTAGAAGTTGAGTTGTATTGTCAAGGACAACATATTCGGTATTTTAGTGTGGGTGACTAAATTGTCGTGGATTTGATGGTCACTGCCGAAGGAATTTTATTGAATTACTCTCGATACATGTTATAATTGAAGTAATAACGTCACTGAAACAGCTGGGTGTGATATATGTACATTGCTTCATGCTCCCTACAAAGTGCAAGTTACAAGGTTCCGTATCATTGATTCAGACAAAATGATTTCAATATCAGTAATATCGGTTCTAGAGTAATTCTATATTCGAATGTTGAATCGATTCACAGGATATTTCCTTAAATCATGTTTGCTTTACTTTGAAACTTTCATAGAAAATTTTTCCTCTGTACAAAGCTGGGGAGTGAAATTTTCAAATACTTACAGCGTATATTGTTCTCATGTATGAAGTTTGCCATTAGAGAGGTGAAAGATCTCCAAAAATGAGTGATTTCAGCGAAAGGTTTATGGGTCATACTGGATTGAGTATTAGTTTTCGGTCACTGACTGCTTTCAATTCTAGAATAGAAAATGAATTATTTTTTTTTACAATTTGGTACAACGTATTTTGTCAGCTCGACGGCTTAGAGGATGGAGGTTCGATTCCGTTTTTGTTCACTTTTTTTTTTCATTACACTCTCGAAACGATTTCAAGTAAATCAATTGAAATATAGATGATTTTCAATATATATAATATTTATATAACGTTATTGATTTCAGTTTCAGATACAAAATTTTCCGCAAGCCTGAATTGTTTCCACAAAAATAATCTCAGATTTTTGCTCTCGAGTCTAGGGAAACAAATTTTATTTCGGACTTCGGAGTTGGGCTCTTTTGTGAAAATATGAAAATCCATTCATGCAGTTGAAAAACAATACGCTTTGTGCATATTTTATACGTGAATTTCACACAGTTGGAAGGTTAGAAGTCAGGAAAATTGCATATTTTTTCATGAAAGTCACATTGTTATATTGATGTGTGAGAATTGGAATCCATTTTTGGGTTTTCTCTCCCATTGATATGAAAAAACTTCAAATTCTTATGAATTCCCAAAAAAATGTGATTCTTCTTGTGGCTTGTGGAAGTAACAATTTGAGTTATATCACAGCTCCTAGAGCCTTTTGTAGTCATACTCTCATGTAAGGACCTTTTATAAAGAAGATAAGGTTTGAAAACAACCTTAAAAGATAATACCGCTTCAGAGCTTTCTAAAAACGACAAGGGCTCATTCCTAAGAGGGTTCTCAAAGCTTCTTCAAATGCAAACTGAAACTGAGCATTGATCTATAGGGTGTGATGAGAAACACTTCAACAAAAACTCAGTTGGCTGTTTGATTTGAAACTGCTTCGAATAAATCAATGTTTTAATAATAAAAAAAAAGCTGAATACAATCGAATCCATTTTTTTTGTTCTCAATTACACAGGTAATTTAGCTGAACATGAAAGTTGTTCATTGAGAAATGAGGCACTTGGTATCAGTAAATTCTAGAGAATGATCGCAGAACCCGATGTAGACCAAATTACTATTACGCATGACGTTAACATTCATTGGTTAAAAGTGTCTAAAGGTTCCTATAGTAATCGTTTTCAGTTCTCCAAAATCAATAAGTATAATAAAATATATTTCAGTTTTTTTATGAACCCAATAAAATTTTCATGTGCGATGGTGATGAATATCACTAAGTACATCTTATCGAATTGTATACAATTTTTACTTGTATTAGTATTCGTGACTTTATCACAACTTAGATGTATAATTGATAAAATCACAAAAACTACTTTCAAGTACTTTTTTTCTGTCTACAACTGCTACTAACTCTCAGTAGACAATCCATGATCTGAGCTCTGGAAATTAAAATTTGATTATGGAATAATTTTTGCTATAAAGTTTTCTATGCAATGTCAAACTCGTGAAGATTGTGCCATACCAGGTGTAAACCGATTCAGATTTTTTGCCTCTAACTTTCTTATCTGTCCAAGTCTCAGTGTAAATTATGGTACATCATATCCTTCCATAATTTGGAAAGAAATGACAAAAATAATTCTGTAGAGTTTCCAGCTTTAATAGAAAATTATCCCATCTTCAGTATTCCTACTACGGTATTGAATCCAAATCGTGGTACCATATGAACAACAAAAATTTCAAATTGATACAAAAAGAAACAAAAGGGTGGGCCTGAATAGGCTCAAACCCAATAGGTTCGCAAGTTTTGTCTCCATTTTTATACATTGATGAATGTTATAAGCACACTCACTATGGCAAAATTTTAATCTTGGAAATCACTATTACTCTCATTATTATCATACCTGTCACATCATTTTCAATTTCTCTAAAACATTTACTGAAATTATTCAATAGAGAGAATTCATTGAAAAATATTATATAACTAGAATTACAGTATTCAATAACCTATGGTTCATTGCATGGAATGCTGACGACAAATTACCATCAGGACGACATTTCTGACTCATCATCAATTTATAACTGGCATAAAACAAGCGAACGCTTCACTCGTGATCTAAGACATTCGACACGCTTCTTGTTCTTGAATTAACCTATCAATTTTCAACCAGTCACTCGGTATCACTTTCGTGAAACAATAAATAATGTACGTCGTCAACTAATGACTAATCGGAATATACAAATATTGACAGATCTTATCTGTCGAGAGATACCATATCGAGTCTGATGTGTTTAAAAAAAGATTCGGAAGGTACCTTGGGATATGTGTTGAACTACGACTTGATTTGAGAACAAAAAAAATAGAGGTAGGCCAACATAACTGTGCTCCTGAGAAATGAATGGGCAGCGGAAAAAAAACCGTTGTGAAATATATTTTGAGACACATTCATGTCTTTCTCTCAGCTCGATGAAAAGTATGTTGACATTCATAAGGAACCTCAGCATTTATTTTAGTACGTAAATTTATATCTAGTAGGTCTTCATTACTACAAAACAGACTTAATCTGATAATTTAAATATTTTGACATCGAGTTGGAGTTATTCAAGGCAAGCAATTGTTTTTACCTGTTGGCCAAGCTTATACACATCAATTTTGACTGATGAATCACGAGTTTGGTATTTGGAGTTGAGTTTTTGATCACCAATCCTAATCCCCATTAGGCCCGTTTC
Organism: Zygogramma bicolorata; assembly: GCA_032362365.1. Classification (NCBI taxonomy): domain Eukaryota; kingdom Metazoa; phylum Arthropoda; class Insecta; order Coleoptera; family Chrysomelidae; genus Zygogramma; species Zygogramma bicolorata. Next base: position 740,273 of record JAVJAQ010003898.1, read on the forward strand.
ACGAGCGACTGTTGATAGATGGTCGTACATGTAACTGGCACATTGTGAAAAAGTCTCCATCTAGATCTAGTTCTACTAAAAAAAAAAATTTGCCCTCTCGAAAAGTATCAAGTTAATACCCTGATTTCCAATACTTACCATCTCATTTCAACCAACCCAACGGTAAATACCAATACGTTAGGTTGAGCATTATAATCCAGTCAATTGGGTTGACATTCTCGATTTTTTTTTGAAAGGAGTGTGACATTCTCAGAGTGTGTTTTGTTGTTTGTAGATTCATCATGATTTTCTGAAGAATGTTTGGATTTTATCATGTTGGGTTGGAGACATGTTTACTGAACATTTAGGAACCTAAGACACAGATTCCTCCTGTCCTGAAACATGTGTGAAGTTCGACACCAATACAACATTCCCATGTCCTTTGCTCTTCTGGAAACAGGTTCTTCAAGGCTTGCATCTTGAAAAATGCATGTTAATACGAATCAGAATCAATAATACTTACGGCACTCAAAAACTTTAGCCGTCCTTTGTCCGCTCAAGCAGAAATTCACGGCTTGACTTGATATTCAAGCTACTCGACTGTACTTGAAATCAAGTCAAGTTCAAGTCAAGTAGTAGCTTTTAATGTCAAGTCAAGTATTTATCGATCAAGTTCTTGGAAAAATCGAGTTCTTTCTATCAAGCTCCTTGATTTTTAGCAGTTTTATAGATGATGAAAATTTATTATTGAAAAAGAGTGCTGACTGAGAAAGTCCTATGGGTTGAAACAAATTATAGCATAAGTGACGAGAGAAGAAAATTGAACCAAATTTTCATGATAAAATATGCTTTATATTGGGTGAAATATAAAATATTGAAGCAAGTCGAGTAGTAGCTACTTGATTTTTAGCAGTTTTATAAATGATGAAAATTTATTATTGAAAAAGAGAATGCTGGCTGAGAAAGTTCTATGGTTTCGAACAAATTATAGCATAAGTAACGATTGAAGAAAATTGAACCAAATTTTCATGGTAAAATATGCTTTGTATTGGGTGAAATATAAAATTATCACGAACTGTACCGAAACAAGTAAAATATTCGAATATAAAAAATAACACGAAAAAGGAACCAAGATTTTCAGGTATCAGTCTTCTTCGATGTCCGAAGCGGAAAAAGACTAGTGATAGCAAGTAAAAAAAAATTATATGAAAAAACAACACAGATAATGAGCAAGACATTTGGACCCTGTTTTCTTTAATATCTTGATGCAAAGAAAAAAATGTCTTATCTGATATACAGTGTGGTCCACGACCTGCCAGGGACTTTTTTTCTCTAAAAATTGTATTCTTGAAAAGTTGGTGCATGTTCCAAAACTATACCAAGTGGACCTGAAATGGCTTTATACAATAATAAGTCAATGTGATTTTAGAGTCTGTTAAATATCGTTGCAAAAAAAAGAAGTGGTGGGTAACCAAAAAAATTACAATTCTTGGAAATATTCACTTAATTTGAAGGAAATATTTAACCGGTTTGTTGTGGCTATTTCAAAGAGATATGGAATGAAAAGGAAAAATATTTCTAGGGGGGATTTGAATTTTTCGGAAGGGAAAAAAAATTGGGGGGGGGGGGGGGGGTTTGGGTTTGGGGGTTTTTTTTTTTTGTTTTTTTTTTTTTTTTGGGGGGGGGGGGTTTTTTCCTTGGGGGGGTTTTTTTTTTTGCCTTTCCTGGGTGGGGGTTGGTGTGGAGGCATTTTGGGGTTGCTTGGGGTGGGTTTGGGGATGGACCGACTTTTGGGGAGGAGGGTGGGAGGTGGGGGGAGAAGTGGGGGTATATCTACCAAAACAAATAAAACAATATCAAATGTAAAAATAACACTATCAACAACTCCTAAACTCTTCAAAAAATGGTATTTCATAACCTCACTGAAACGATTTGACAGTTTTGACATTTTATGATTTTATTCAATGTCAGCGTGAGTAAAATGCTGAAATGAAACACATTTCGCAAGTTTTTGAAAGACTGTAACACACAGGGTGCCAAATGCAACAGAAGTATTACGTTTGTAAGACTGAGCACAACGCTGAGCAAGACTGTGCGATTGATTCAGTCAGCTCGAAGCTGGGGGAAGCCCCGTATTTTGTCAAAGCTGGGGGGGGCTTGCAGAAATATACGTCGTGCGACACGTGCGTATCAAGGTCAAGTAAAATCAAGTAGCTTGATTTCAAGTCAAATAATGAATAAAAAAAAAAAAAAAAAAAAAAAAAAATCTCATATCTCTCAAGTCAAGTGAGTGTGTAGATTGTCACAAAAAAAAAAAAAAAAAAAAAATTAGTAGTTTGTTAAAATATCAAACTACTTGACTCGATAAATCTCTGCGCTCAGGGCCATGCCTTCTGGGGGCACTCCTAGACTATTTAATACCGTGGTCTCTGAACGCGACAGGATTTACGTTCAGTGCAAACATAACTGAATTAGTATTAAATGAGTATCAAATGAATGTGTTACCGGTTATTCTGGGAATTGGGTTGCTAAAATATATTGAAAAAAAAAATTGACTCAGGTGGATTTGTTTAGGGTGCCAATCGTAAAAAACCCTACATCCTTTCAAGTTGGAACGGGACAATATATCAAGATCAAATGAAGTTCACATGGCATCATTTACAGTACCTACTTTTTGATGGGAAAAATATTCATGTCACTTGTCAGCAAAAAAGCAGTATCTTCATTTGATATCAAATGAAATAAAATAAGTCTTTTAACACTTTGTTCGCGGATTTCCTTCCAACCAACTCTGGTTCACTTGAGAAACTCTTGGTTTTTCCACTAGAGAGTATTATCGATCGTTATTCCTAGCATTGTGAAAGATAATTTAGAAAATGAGTCATCAAAATACTGGATAATGATAGATTGGCTTTCTCAAAGAAGAGGCATACTTAGTTTCATTAGCATAAAATTTTACTTAGTTTTCAGAACCCCATTCTGAAATTTTCGTCCAGTCCTAATTTATAAATTCCAGGCGCATTGCCCTATAGCTCTGGTTTTACGTAATAATTATTGAAACTAGTATGAGAACTTCCACTTCCGTCTTCAAAAATATGCACTGAACAAGGTATCGCTGTCAGTAATGAAGCAAAAATTATGTAGGTGCTCGAAGAACCCTGTGGAACACCTGCATTAATAGGTAAGTTATCAAGGGATTCCAGAGAACCTCTTAGAGAAAATCATCAGCCTAAAACTCTTCAACAAAGAACACCTTTGAGGCACAGTTTATCTAGGGAACGCTGGCATATGTTCGAACTAAGCCACAAAGTCAATTGTTGATCTATAGTGACGAAATCCGTATTGCCGATCATAAATGACTGTGAATACCACCTTGCTATCGAAATATTTTAACCGTATGTGATAAGTGAGGAGTAAAAGGGCAAATAAGGAAGATACTTTTTATAAAGATTTCACCCACTTTTTTTGAATTACCCTCAAAATGCAGGAACATACATATAATATAATTCCAAAAACATCTTGAACATTCTATGTGTTAATATCCAAATCGAGTAGACAAACTTGCAGTGATTTTTCCGTATGAAGATAATGATATGGAAGGTGTCATATGCAATTGGTATAATGAAAAAATGTATGTATGTTATACTGAGGCAACGCCGTGTGAGATGCAGATTGCAACTTGTGAAAGCAGTTTCATATAATATTCGTGTGAAATAGAATCTGAACTCTTTCAATGGTTCCGTGTATCCTACTATTCTTATCATCATTATCAATTATAGCGTTACAATGTGTAGTCAAGAGAACGTCAACTAACAAATATTTTATTTTGTTGTGCTCGTTATTCCGAAATGTTTATTTCACGTCCCCTCCATTTCTTTGTAACTGTTAAAGTGCCTGTCTCTCGAATTGATTTTGAACGAGTGACAGGCTTTATAGATTACAATGCTCGTGAAACAGATCCTAAAACTGTTTTATGGCCTCAGTGCCAATTTCACCTCATTTAGATAACATCCATGGGTATTTGATGAATTGAACAAACAGGTTGTTGCGGTACTTTTCATCTCAGAACGCGCGTTGGAAAGGTTGAAATTTTCCGTGGTGATTATTTTCCCAGAACACACACACATACATTGTCGAGTATAGATAGCTTCCCATTGTTTTGGTTTTGTATATGACTATCAGTTTCGACATCTGTTCATCGCGGTTGAATAGATATATCGAATAGCGACGTCTAGGAAACTGCGTTCGAAAGGAAATACTACGGTATCGATGAATCATCCAATATTCGGGGATATCAAATGGATGACTCATCTTGATCGATGTCGCTTGATAATGAGATACCGATGAGAAAGCTCGTTATTATCGATTTTAAAGAGCTTCGTGAGAAATAGATTATAGAATGACGATTTATTTCGTGTTACGATTTAACATTATTCCGACCAGTTACTTCATACATGCGTTGAAGATAAAATGTTTGGAAGATTAATAGATACTTGTTAAGTATGATTTTCTACATTCATACAAAAAAAATAACTTTATTGAATTATGTTTAGTGAAAGAACTGATTCTTTGTTGCACTAGTGTGTTCTTCACTTTTGAATGGGACGCCGCCTTTTCCAATTTCAATTCAGAAATTATCAATTGTAATTCAGAATAGTCAACTGTAATTCAAAAAATGTCAATTGAAATTCAGATTAATCAATTGTAATTCAGATTATATGGTTAATTTAGACAAACGACGTAGCGACAAATATTTTACAAGAACTTTATAATTCGGGTAAATTTATTTGGCAACAACCACTGATACTATCGACTTTCATTTAACTAATAATACCCCTACCTACAGGGATTCATGCCGACCTGAGAGATTTTTCTGTGATGATTTCTTCAGACAAAACCAGGTTTTGCAATTTCTGCATTTTGCCAATGGTCTGGGGTTTTTATTGATGAATATATGTCAGAAGTCGTTTTTGTATTATATGGAACATGTTTGACTCGCATACCGAGAAGAGAGTCGTTGAATTCACAAATTCCTCTGGAAACAATTTGAAGACCTGCAAAGTACAGTGTTAACACCTCATCTCGCTGACATTTCTTTCTCACATTCGAATAAATCTAACTTAAAATTATAATATCCTGTATAATCAACTATTTTCTGGATTATAATTGACAAATTCTGAATTACAATTGACTTATCTGAATCACAATTGATATTATCTGAAATACAGTTGGAGAAGGTGTAGACTACTTTTTGATGAATCAATAGTGTTACATCTTGTGATCCCACGTTTGGGAGGTATTTCAATTCTCTAGCCAACACTCGTTTCTATTCATTTTTTAATAATACAACAATAACAGAAAGTCATAGATTCAGTAAAATTTTAATTGAAGAATCACTTGATTTCAATAATCTTTCATCAATCTTCATGGTTATTGAAGCTTTGATTTATAAGTGATCGTAGAAAAAAAAATGTATTCACAATACACAAAGTGTTATGTCAATTCTTGTACGTAATAAACACTTTTTATAGTAGTTTTCACAATAAATGGCATTGACTGAAGGATTATAATAAAACCAATTAGACCCTCAAGTTGTAAAATCCGAGATGCACATCATAAATATAAAAGGACCGGATTCAGGTAATTTTGTTTCTCAGAGAGGGATTGTAGAGGATTACAGCTTACACTTCTTCATTTTAGTATTTATATTTCATTGGAAGTGTTCACTTGTGTTACGGCGTGCAATAATTTTATAACATTTATTTGTTATTACAGACATTAATAGCAAAGATTTTATACCCCAACGTACAGAATAGGCAGTATGTGGCGTCCGTGGATGAAAAGTAATAGTGCTTCTTCCAGTGGTTCGTTAAAGAAGAATCACTTATCTTGTGACGCGAAAATCATTATAAAAAATGTGTATAGTTCCTTACTTCAGCAAGGATATAACGCGGGTGCTGCAGCAAAAGTAACCAGTGATTTGACGAAGGTGCCTCTTACTTCAGTTAGACGAATTGTTGAAAATTCCATGGATTCAAGAAAAAAGCGTAGAGATTCCGGTGTCACAAAAAGTCTAGACGACTGGGAAAAAGATTTGATAAGGCGAAAAATCTACACTATGTACGATGAGCAGCGTGTCCCTACAATCAAAAGTCTGAAACAGCGGCTTATCAATGACGAAACTCACATCTACTGTGGCCTCACTACTCTTTGGCGAGCTCTGTCTGCAATGGGCTTTAAATATCGCAAAATTGACAAGAGACAAGTAATAATGGAATCCACACGTTTAATAAACTGGCGTTCTGAATATATAACGTCAATAAAAAAATACCGGTCTGAACATCGGCCAATACTCTACCTCGACGAGACGTGGTTTGACACGCATGACACCCCTTCCAAAGGATGGTCTGATTCCTCTGATAAGTGTAAACAAAAGCACCATCAAATGAAGGGAAGAAAATCACAATATTACACGCAGGATCAGAAAATGGTTGCCAAAAATATTAAGGACTCTTGTGTTGATTATCACGAAGATACGACAGCAGAGCTTTTTGAAGATTGGTTTAAAAATTGTCTGTTACCCAACATTCCGCCAAACAGCGTTATAGTAATGGACAACGCAAGCTATCACAGTGACAATTGCAAAAAATTCCTGGCTCAAAGAATACGAAATTGGAGATTCAAAACTTCATGGCTGCAAATAACATATTTTTTGAGGAAAATTATACACAAAAGAAGTTTTACAAGTGCTGCAGTTATTTTCTTAAAAAAAAAACGTATGTTTGTGATACAATTGCAGAAGACTTGGGACATACAGTGTTACGACTACCTCCCTACTACTGCGTGTTCAATCCCATAGAGCTTATGTGGCACCAACTTAAATCGAGCGTGCGCGGAAAAAATACTTCTCCGACTTTAAGTGGTAGTGTGGTAGAATTAATTAGGAACTGTATGAATGACATTCCTACCGAGAGTTGGAAAAGTTCTGTTAGTCATGTTATAAATGTTGAAAACTCGTACCTTTCTGTAAAATCAATTGCGCCACCTATAATTAATTCAGATGAGGATAGCGATAGCGACACTGAACTCAATATAGAATAGAATTGTAACATTTAAGTAAATTACTTGTATAATAATAATAATAATAATATATCTCCTACATTGTGCAAAATTCAAATTTCTTCGACCCTGTAGCACATTTGCATCTTTTACCAGATGATTTTCTACACAATGGGATTAAATCGGGTAGTTTATTGCAGTTAATAAGCCAATACCATTTACTGTGAAAAATACTATACTTGTATACAAAGTTGGGTTCATAGAAAGAAATAATTATCACTTCTATTCGAAAATCCGAAAATTATACGATTCTAGTTAAGAGTGGTGAAATATGTTGTCTACTGCTCAAAGAAATCGATTATTTTCTCATATCTTCTACCACACGCTGAATTATGGCATGGATACCACCCCATTCTCACCATGTTATCAATATTTGAATTGATACACTACATGTAAATCACTAATCATTGAGAAATAAGAATTACACCCAAGCTGATGAGCCTTCATATCGTAAATCCTTATCGAACTTTTAGTGGGTTTGGATTAGCGTTATCGGTGAGAAATTTTCCACTTGATCCTAAAAATACAACAGATATTAGGATATTGACAGAAAAGCTTTCTGTTACCGCTATCTCAATATTTATCGAAATAAAAACAGCAAAAGCTTCTCCACAGATTCTGGATGAAAAGGAGTGGCTAATTGCGATGTAACGTACGTAAGAGATTGATAATAGACCATTTTTTGCAATAAGCGTAGAACAAGAGTGAAAAAAAATCTCGTGAAATTTCTTTTTTATTTCTAAAATTTCTTTTAACGCGCTCTCAATCCCAGTTTCTCATTCGAGAGCTTTTGCCAGCTAGGCTCCATAAGTTGGCAAGCGTAAAGATTGTCTGGTTGGCTGTAGGCTGACATTTTTTCAAAAAACTTGATGCTCATCACAGTCATCACGCTCTGTTGGTATCTACGGTCGCCACTCAAAATGTCACTCTTAATTACTAGAATTATTTCAACGTAATATACGTAATAATACAATTTTTGATGAAAAAAAAGTACGAGGGCATAATTAAGAAAAATAAAGTTTCTCAAATAAACTTTTCGATAACTTCGGTTACAATGAGGCTCACTAAAAGTCTTTCTATACGGATGTTTATTAGCAGCCATTGTTTTTTGAAGGTAACATGGTCCATAGAAAATCAAATCGATATAAAAACGAATAACCACTAAGTGGGTATCGTAAATTCAAATTCCATCATGACGTTGAAATTCAATTTAAAATGGAGCTGAGGTCGATTTATGTACAACTGAAATATAAAAAAAAACGTGAATCACGTTTACGATTTTGAACACTCCCGTTATTAGACTTCTTGCTCAATCGACTTCGATCGATCTGACAATAATCGGTTGAAAGTTTTCTACTAATACTGCATTATAATAGTTAATTAGGTATTTGAATGAAATAATGCAAGTCTTCGAAGTGACAACGTTCTAAACAATTAAGAGGTTGGATATGACGTTCCTTGAGAGCCAGTCTAAAACCCTACTCTACTTACAACAGACCCTGACGTTCTAATTATATTCTTTATTGAATGTAAATGGTAGATTACAGATCTAAAACACTACGTTCAAAACGAATTGGGGTTCATATAAAAAAACTTCGACTACCACTGCTTAACTGAGAACTTCAAGAAAAACTTACTAGTACGAAATTAGGAATCCCTCATTTCCAATAATAAGATATGGAAACCAAGTGATATACCTAATATAAAATCTACACTTTTGCTTGAAGTAATCTGCTTAAAAAAACTGGTGATGGTTGTTGATGAATATCTTAGATGACCTCTCAAGCAGTTGGATGTTTTTTCATTGGTATATGGTGTATCATAGTGCAGACAATACACTTGAGATTCTTCAGATAGAGAGAGGATCTCCTGAAGATGAAAACTCTGTAAGCGAAACGCTCGTCTATTGTGGGTGATTTGAGTTTGGTGATGGGTTAAAAAGTGTTTACACTCTGATAAAAATTCATAAATGTTTGCCTGGGTAGGGACCACCTAAGGAGGGCGGCAAGAGGGTCTTGCCAGCTACTCCGAAACTGAATGTTTTATAATTCATATCCCATGCAATTTTTCAAGATTTTAAAACACTTGAAAGAATCAAAATTTCATATATCTCAAGCACTGAAATTTTGAAATTAATTTTTCGTATATCTTGATCGATACTCTTCGGAGTCGTTATGCTCGATTGGAACATTAAAGTGATCTCAGAGCACTCTCTGTGCGCATAATTTCTATTTGATGATGGAGGAGAAGAATTTCAGGTTTTACAGTCCATATTTGAAAGAGGATTCAATAAGATAGGAATTCGTAATCTACAAAAATATTTACGCGCTGCGGGGAACCTTATTAATGTAAAACGAGAATTTGCGTTTGTTGAATTTAAAACTATAATTTGGATGAACTACTTTTATAGAGAGTCGTTCAGCTATTACATATATAGATATCGCTCAAATCAAAAATATTGTGAAGGCATACTGTTTTAATGAATACCAACTTTGTACAGTATGCCTATTACAACTTGAAATATGCAGTTTCATCTTGAGACTGACGAAAATTTATAGGGCATACTTTTTGAAAGTATACAGTGTGTTTCAAAAAACTCAAATTATGAGTTCTAAGAGAGCTATGTGAATACCCCCGTAAAGCTAGCAGAACCACTTTGGAATTTTAGAAATTTTTTCAGGCCATAATTTTAGGCCAATTTTAGGCTAATTTATTACCCCATTCCCGAATTTTTTGCTCTTCAATTGTGGGAGATATCGCGGGTTCTGCTAGCTTAACGTTAAGCTGGCAGAACCAAACCGCTAAACGAATGTTTATGAAAAGTTTGATCACACCATAATTTTAGGCTCATTTTAGGCTCACGTTTGCACCCATTGCAGATTCTTTTGGATTGCAGTTTAAAAAAAATATCCTAAGTTCTGCTAGCTTTACCGTTAAGCTAGCAGAACCCAACCAACCACTTTGGAAATTTGAAAGTTTTTTTAGGACATGATTTGAGGCTTATTTTAGGCTAATTTATTTCCATATTCCCAAATTTTTTGCTCTTCAAATGTGAGAGATATCGCAGATCGCAGGTTTTGCCAGCTTCACGTTAGGCTGACAGAACCAAACCGCTATATGAATGTTTATGAAAAGTTTGATCACACCGTAATTTTAGGCTCATTTTAGGCTCACGTTTGCACCCATTGCAGATTTTTTTGGATTGAATTTAAAAGAGAATCCTGGGTTCTGCTAGCTTTACCGTTAAGCTAGCAGAACTTAACCAACCACTTTGGATCTTTGAAAGTTTTTTTAGGAAATGATTTGAGGTTTATTTTGAGGTAATTTATTACCATATTCCAAAAATTTTTGCCCTTCTATTGTGGGAGATATTGGCTAGCTTCACGTTAGGCTGACAGAACCAAACAGCAAAACGAATGTTTATGAAAAGTTTGATCAAACCATAATTTTAGGCTCATTTTAGGCTCACGTTTCCATCCATCGCAGATTTTTTTGGATTGAATTTAAAATGAATCCTGGGTTCTGCTACCTTTACCGTTGAGCTAGCAACCCAACCAACCACTTTGGAACATTGAAAGGACATAATTTTAGGCTAATTGATTACCCTATCCCCCAATTTTTTGCTCTTCAATTGTGGGAGATATCGCGGGTTTTGCCAGCTTCTCGTTAGGCTGGCAGAAACAATCCGCTAAACGAATGTTTATGAAAAGTTTGATCACACCATAATTTTAGGCTCATTTTAGGCTGACGTTTGCAATCATTGCAGATTTTTTTGGATTGCAGTTTTTAAAAAAAATCCTGGGTTCTGCTAGCTTTACCGTTAAGCTAGCAAAACCCAACCAACCACTTTGGAATTTTGAAAGTTTTTTTAGAACATAATTCCAGGCCTATTTTAGGCTAATTCATAACCCTATTCCCAAATTTTTTGCTCTTCAAATGTGGGAGATATCGCAGATCGCGTGTTTTGCTATCGTATGGTGAATTGAATGGCATGCGTAACTGATTATGCGATACATTTTTTTTAACAATAGATGTACTTATTCTCTATTAGAATATATTAACGAAGGTTTTGTTGTTGCTTTCTTATTTATCGCTCAACATATTGATTTGAACCCAGGATTTTTTTTATAAAACGCAATCCAAATGAATCTGTGATGGGTTCAAACGTGAGCCTATGATGAGCCCAAAATGATTGTGTGATCAGAATTTTTCCAAAGATTCGTCTAGCCTTTTGGTACAGCCAACTCAGTGTTGAGCAAACAGAACCCATGATTTCTCCCCCAACTGAGAACCAAAAAAATATATAACATAGTAATAAATTAGCTTGAATGGAGCCTAAAATTATTTTCTAACTGAATTTGTTCTGAATCGTTTTTATGGATGGGTTCTGCTAGCTCAACGGATTTTTTTTTTAAACTGCAATCCAAAAAAACCTGCAATGGGTGCAAACGTCAGCCTAAAATGAGCCTAAAATTATGGTGTGATCAAACTTTTCATAAACATTCGTTTAGCGGTTTGGCTCTGTTAGCCTAACATGAAGCTAGCAAAACCCGTGATATCTCCCACAATTGAAAGGCAAAAAATTTGGGAATAGGGTAATAAATTAGCCTTAAATTGGCCCAGAATTATGTTCAAAAAAAAACTTTCAAAATTCCAAACTGGTTGGTTGGGTTTTGCTAGCTTAACAGTAAAGCTAGCAGAACCCCGGATTTTTATTAAAAACTGCAATCCAAAAAAATCTGTAATGGTTGCAAACGTAGCCTAAAATGAGCCTAAAATTATGGTGTGATCAAACTTTTCATAATTGTTCGTTTAGCGGATTGTTTCTGTCAGCCTAACGAGAAGCTGGCAAAACCCGCGATATCTCCCACAATTGAAGGGCAAAAAATTTGGGAATAAGGTAATAAATTAGCCTAAAATTGGCCTAGGATTATGTTTTGAAAAAAACTTTCAAAACTTCAAAGTGGTTGGTTGGGTTCTGCTAGCTTAACGGCAAAGCTAGCAGAACCTAGGATTTTTTAAAAAACTGCAATCCAAAAAAATCTGCAATGGGTGCAAACGTGAGCCTAAAATGAGCCTAAAATTATGGTGTGATCAAACTTTTCATAAACATTCGTTTAGCGGTTTGGTTCTGCCAGCTTAACGTTAAGCTAGCAGAACCCGCGATATCTCCCACAATTGAAGAGCAAAAAATTCGGGAATGGGGTAATAAATTAGCCTAAAATTATGGCCTGAAAAAATTTCTAAAATTCCAAAGTGGTTTTGCTAGCTTTACGGGGGTCTATGTGAATTTATATAAGAACTGATTGAATATTATATGCCGAGGGAAAAAGTACTCCTCTCGATCAAAACATCGTTGCGGGGCCGTAGTCTAAGGTGAACTATTTCTAGAGAGAGAAAAGAAATTTTTGCCAAAGTTTTTGTACTATTCCATTCACAATCATTCGAAGTAATTTAAAATGTTTTCGTGGTAGAGACTGAGAATCTGAATCTTTTCTTTGGCGGTTGGTAGTGAGAGAGTGTGTGATATCGTATCAGTTTTAGCAAAGTCCCAAGAGATTGGCAGCGTTTTTTCCTATCTTTTCCATCGTCCACTAGTGGTAACTTGTTATTGTTTCATATCATTACCTCGATGGAAAAGGCAATCATATTGGTTACAGGAAAGCTAGTAATCTGCATAAAAATTCACTCGATGTCATGTGAAACCAAGGATTTGCATTGGTTAAGTTCAACAATACAAAGATATACTGATTTAAACGATACAGGATACGAAAATTTGAACTATATTCATCGTGAGACTAACGAAAATTTATGTGGCATACTGTTTGTAAGTATACAGTGTGTTTCCATCAAAGGAAAATTCTGGGTTGACTTAACAATTTTGTATATTACGATTTGTTTTACCTTCAAGTATCTCCTTATTCGAAGACAAGACTGAAAAATTGTTCCAAAAATATGCCCGGTCTACCAGTTCTCTAATATTACTTTGTATCGTGAAAGTTGTATGTATTTCGGATAATTTCTGGCTGTCTGACAATACGAAATATCACTTACGTGGGCGGAGTCTTTTAACAGAGAACGATTTTGAGTTTCTGCGCCGACTCATTTTAGTTTGCGTCGACTAACCAAAACAGTGGAGAAGCTACCAGATATATTTTTAGGCCAATTTTTGACAGTCTTGTCTTTGAATTAGAAGATACTTGAAGATAGAACAGAGACATAATTTTAGGAAAAATTTTCTATACAGTTTTTTGGAACACACTGTATACTTTCGAAGAGCAGGCCCCATTCGTCTGTCTAACGCATATACATTATAACTAATGGACTTGCCCTAAGAGAGAGAGGACTGCGGAATCAGCAAGATAGAATACTTCTTCTCTAATGTATTCATCGTGTTATACGGAGAACTATCATAAAGGCCAGTCCATTAGTTGTAATATCTACGGTCTCAGGATACTCACTGTCAACGCGAAATATTACTTACGTGGGCGGGGTCTTTCAACACAGAACGATTTTACGTTTCTGAGCCAACTAATTTTAGTTTGCGTCGACTATAACAAAATAGTGGAGAAGCTACTAGATATATTTTTGGGCCAATTTTTGACAGTCATGTCTTTGAATTGGGAGATACTTGAAAATAGAACAGTGACATAATTTTAGGAAAAAATCTATACAGTTTTTTGGAACACACTGTATACTTTCGAAGAGCAGGCCCCATAAATTTTCGTCTGTCTAACGCAGAGACATCATGACTAATGGACTTGCCTTAAGAGAGAGAGTACTGTGGAATGAGCAAGATAGAATTTAAGTATAACCTCTAAACTCTAAACGAATTAGGCATTCCAGATCACGTGATGTCTGGGTGGCTAACACAAGTTTTAACCAATCACACACTCGTTTGCAGAAAACAAACGATAGTTTCTGGGGGGCAGATGGCGCCGTATTGGTTCATTTCGATTCATTTGACATTTTTGACAAATATCTGGAATGCCTAATTCCTTCCTCGATGTGTAGCGAATAAAGAGAGGTTAAGAAGTGTAGAGTAATTCAAGTACTGAATTATCGTTCTGTCCTTCACATCACACTTCAATGTGTATATCCTTTCCCTCTCTAATGTATTCCGCATCGTGTTATATGGAAAACTGTCATAGAAGGCCAGTCCATTAGTTGTAATGGTCTCAAAATACTCACTGACAATGCGAAATAGGACTTACGTGGACAGAGTCTTTTAACACAGAACGATTTTACGTTTCTGCGCTGACTCATTTTAGTTGGCGCCGACTATACCATTATAGTGGAGAAGCTGTTTCAAACATGAATATAACTGATAATTCAGTAATTATAATGATTATTGTTTTTTTTTGCAGACTCTTCAGCACGGCTTCCCCCACAAACCGACGGCGCTGGCATGGGACGCTTCACTGCGGCTGATCTGCATCGGCACCGCCACGGGCGCCGTCAAGGTGTTCGGCCGTCCCGGCGTCGAGTTCTACGGCCAGCACCAGAACCCGATCCCCGTCACCAAGGTGGTGTTCCTGCCGAACCAGGGCAGAGTCGTTTCGCTGTGCGACGACAACTCGCTCCACCTGTGGGAGGTGAACCGCAGCTCGCTGGTCGAGGTCAAGTCGCAGGCCTTGGAGGGCAAGCTCAAGAAGATTTCGACCATGTGCCTCGAATCGGCCGGCAAGCACCTGCTGCTCGGCACCGAAGGCGGCAACATCTATTTGCTGGATCTGAACACGTTCACGATGACGCCCGATATCATCTATCAGGACGTGGTGATGCAAAAGTAAGTTCGAGGTGTTCTGTGGCCAGGAACCAGTGTCGCTCCCGAAGAGGAACGTGCATTTATTTTTTCACGGAATATATTTTTGGAGCATTTCTGAGAAAGCTCAGTTTTTTGAGTTTATATTTTCTGAAAATGAATCAAACAATCATCATTAGCACCTCTTCAGTGCCACTTCCTGCTGTTCGTGGAACTCTTTAGGAATTTTGATACTCTTGTCGGTATTGGGATTTCAAGATGAGCGATACCCCCTCTGAAAAGATTCAAACAATGTCAAAGTGGCGCCGAGATATTAGTTTCCAAGCACAATTAATGATTAACGTTCACATAAAAAGTGAAAAACACAAGTGAATTAATTAGCAATAGTTGTCGAAGTGGTTTAGATTAAGATCGCTGCGTCACTTTCGAGAAAACTACAACCAAATTATACCATAGCCCCAGCATATCATAGCCATACAGTAGAGACACTTAAATGTCAATCATTTGTTCTCGAGGGTCAAATTTCTTTGACTTTCATTCTGTGCTCGGGGTGTGTAATGTCATTTTGTGGCGGTAAATTCGTAAATTCGTGTACGGGATACCAAGTATCAAATCAGTATATTTTTTCACATCATAAAATTAATATTTCAAAATACAATATTTTAACACACATTGACGCCCATCAATCAAGTTGAGTGATGATACCTCGACATGTCAAAATGCTGAAGTTGGTGTCCTCTGTGTGTAAATGTCTAATTTCTGTGCTCGGGCTGTGTAATGTCATGTTGTGGATAAGTATGTCATTTTGCATGTTGAAATGAATATTTTGTATACAATAAGCTTTGAAATGAATGTAAAATTTCTCAAGTATCTATAATAATGCCAAACATAAACATCATTAGTTCATAAATGTTAGTTAACCAATAGTGTTTATGTTTGTCATTATTATAGGTACTTGAGAAATTCCACATTCATTCCAAACCTTACTGCATACAGAATATTCATTTTATCATGAAAAATGGCCTAGTGATCCCGTAAATTCAAATTTACCGCCAGAACATGACATTGCACACCCCGAGCACAAAAATTTGACATTTAAGTGTCACTAGTATGGCTATGGGGCTATGGTATAATGTGATTGTAGTTTTCTCGAATGTGGCGCAGCGATCCTAATTTGAAATCCCAATACAAAAACATATTTACAGTTTGACTTATTGTTGTTTGATATCAAGCATCTCAGATACTTATTAATTGAACCAATGCCACCCAGAAACTTTCGTTTGTTTTTCAAAAGACTTCAATGATAAAACTGGTGCGCCCTCAATTTTTTGTTTTCATCCCTTATTCAGAATTTGAATAATGGAAGATGAAGATACACGAATTTTACACTGGTTCGAACCGAATTGTTTTGTTTATTGTTTGCCACCCATACATCATGTGATCTGGAATGCCTAATTTTCGGGTTATGTCTTTAAACCCTGGTGTCACAACTTATGACGATACATACTGATCATGATGTGGTTCTCTATTCCATCGCTAGTTGACGCCAGTTGTTAGCCATTACAAACAACGTCAAACGATTTGATGTTAATTTCATTTTTTTCTGCATAGGTTCAAGTTCTAACTGAATTTGAGGACTCTTCTTGTCCATAGTAGTTTTGAATAGTCTCGTCATTTATAGTACTTCGATTCTTATTCAGTAGTGCTTATAATTATTGTTGATTCAAATCTTGCGACATTGTAACACGTGCGATATTCTCACTTTTTGTACTTACTAACAGTCTAGAGCTGCAGAGACGACTTTTTATCTATATGCAGTACCGAAGGAGAGTACATAGGATCTATATTAATAAATATACGATTATCATTCACACAATGATTCTGGGGCAAAATGGAAGTATTGAAACTGATTTTAAAATTTGTTTATTTTTGAAGAGTTGTATTTCGCTTCGAGGTAAAATTTTGTTATTACGAATGGTCAGGTTTGAAAAACATCTTCACACAAACTTGTATTCCAATGTGCAAAATACAAATAAGAAAGCAAACCGCGGCATTTTCTCTTGGTTCCGAAGTTGACGCCTCTCAAATTTGAGAATAGTGGCATATTTCACCTTTTTTGCACTATAAAACCAGTGAAGTACACGTCAGTTGTCACTTTCATGCCTTCCTCAACTATTTTCTCAGCTCTGGTATTTCCATTTCTCATCATTCTCATTTTCATGAGAAACGGAATCAAATTGAAGGAACACGGACCACAAGTATGAGGAATTTTGCCGGCATTCTATACAAATAATAAAGGCTGCCGATAGGTCAACGTCCATAAGTGAAAGTATAGCTATCCGACTGGAGGGCTGACTACACATTTCCAGAGAATTTTGTAACTCTTCATTGCAAGTGCATTCTGAAATAATTCAATGGAAGAGGCCATGGAGCCCATTATCATACTAGGCAGGTTCACCAATTTTACCCCGAACATTTCCAGGTGTTAGTCCTAACACCAGGGTTTTTAGGCATCTCATTCCTAAAATAGTGTTGTGGTCTCGGTATTGTAGCGGTTGTCACATCCGCCTTTTAAGCGAAAGACCGGAGTTCAAATCCCCGCCAGGCCACCGTGCTGGGTAATCAATCGCACGTTAAAAGGTAATGCCTCGTTGATCTATTGACGTTCGTCAGCTGGTTAACGGAATGAAAAATTTTGAAAAAACAATTAAAAAAAATTAATCATCAGTCATGTAGACTGCTATTAATAAAAATTGTGTGTTTAATTCGTAACTTTTCTTCCGAAATTAATTTTCATTTCTCCTTAGGAATTCTTATGCATTCATAATCGTCTGTTTTCCAGACTCATTCACGTAGAATGCATTGTCTATTGAAATCACACGTTTAGATGTAAGACCCTGTTAATCCTCAGCTCGAACAAGTTTTGACTTTCAAGGGTTGCAATCCTAGAAACGATAGGTGATCAACTGGAAATCCCATTTCGACACTTTTTTTTTATAACGTGCAGAACTCTGAATACTTTCCTACACTAAACGAAATTCGTGATAATGATTTCCTTTTATTTATCAGACTACTCAATCTATTCCAGTGTATAGTCACATCAACAAAGAAGTTCCAAGATTAAGAGACGATGTGATAGCTCGACAAGAAGAGTTAGGAAAAGAAAATATATACCTAATACGAAGAGATGGCTCAAATACTCATATATAATGGCCAATTGTAATTGCTAATACTCCACCCGTCGAAAATCGAAATGAAAATCGGTTGAACAATTTAGCAGTTATCAGATCTTCAATACTTTTTAGATGATATATGTCGATAGGAACATGTGACGTCACACGCAACAATAACTCTCTTTGTTTAACTTCGAATCTTGGAAGTTTATATTGTCCTTTTTTCCAAGGTATCCAAAAACTAATTGGTTCGTTGTACTTCTCTTATGAAAATGATATAATAAAGAAAAATTAGTCATCATCTCCATTGTCCGAAAACATTTTCACATTACCAAAATAATCTATAAACAAATCTAAGAAAACATAGCTTGAGAAAGATGTGACACAGATTGTAAATAAGATAAGAAAATACCGTCATATTGTAAAAACCAGCGTGAATACTCGTATACATTAAGTGAAATGAAAATAAAAAGCTTCAGGAATTCACAAAGAGAATACCACAGAAAAACTTATCGAATACGCTAAAGAGTTTTGGACATCCAAATATAGAATTTCACTCGGAATTTCATTAGTTTTTTTTTGAGAATATTTCCCTTTATATTATTCATTTTTAAACACCTAACATAATATACCAGTATTCATGACGACAAAAGTATTAGTGAGCTTTAAAAACATCCCCAGTTACAAGAAGATTTTGGAAAAGGTAGAACTCGAGTAGAAATAATCTTCACAATCCAGAGAGTGAGGAAAAGACATACTTTTTCTAAGAAAATTTTTATCCTTGAATATGTTCGGAAGGCCTGAAGGAAAGATGAACTATTTTTAGCAACTATCAGAAAACTTCCAGTGGATGAGTAAAGTCTTTATGCCTTATCAACCCTGTCCATTTTATTCCAATGGCAATACAAAGCGAATATCCAGAAGAGAATTTCATCAAAGATCAATTGAACTAACGCCAAATTGGTCTCACTTGCACTCGACGCGCATTTTGCTAGCAAAGTTAGCATCTTCGCAATAAATTGATATGGAACCTGTCCTGTTGAGGAAATTGCCTCCTGATTACTCTAATTTACTTCATATATGCCTCAGAAAACGGCTCAGGCAAAGCTCTCTGGCTTACAAAGACAGGCCTGTTTGGCTAACTGTTGTGCCATCAGTACCACACCGTCAGCGGCCATGGAGATCCTTCTAGATCTACCTTTTTCTGGAGAGAGAGGCTAGATGGACTGCATACAGACTTGTGCACATCGCTAATTGCACAAAACAATCTAATGCAGAGTATACTAAACTGCTGACTGACACTCGAAGTCACAGCATTCTGGGAATGACCTCTGACATTATGACTCCAACTGTAAACTATGAACTGCCTTATATAGTTCTTTTCCCGAGTAGAGGGGACTGGATCCTCCGGGAGAAGGAAATAATGAGAGCAGATAGTTGTTGGTTCACAGATGGATCAAAAACACCTACTGGTTCCGGTGCAGGTGTTTTCAGTCGCAAACCCAGGACAGAGATATCAACCTGCCTAGGGACCTATGCGACCGTATTTCAAGCGGAAATTTATGCTATTGAAATGTGTGCGGAGAGATTGGCAGAATCCAACCTCACACACAAGTCAATCAAAATATTCTCGGACAGTCAAGCGGCGCTGAAAGCCATTGGCCACGACTCTCCTCAATAGGAAGATTTAACAAATTGTCTCTGGTCTGGATTCCGGTCCATACTGGCCTGGAAGGCAATGAGGCTGCTGACTCCCTTGCAAAGGAGAGTGCTGCAAGCAGCTTCATCGGACCAGAACCTGTCATTGGCATCGCTTTAGGCTTTGCCAAACAAACATTGAATACCTGGATGGCAAGAAGATTTATGGACTTCTGGCAAAATCTTCCAGGATTTGCTCATTCCAAGGCGTTTGTTCACCCTTCGAAGTCGGAAACCAAACAGTTGTTGGACTACAGTAGGGACGAACTACGATGTCTGACTGGCCTTCTCACAGGTCACTGTCATTTGAATCATCATATGCAGAGAATCGGACTGTCAGAAGACAGCCTGTGTCGTCTCTGTCTGGAAAATGATGAAACAGCAGAGCACATAATTTGTGCCTGCCCCGCTGCGGACCGAATCAGGTTTTCACAGTTTGGCAAGGCTTCACTCTTACCATCTGACCTGAAAGATCACTCACCATACAAACTAATCGGCTTCGTTAAGAAGCTGGGTTTATTTGGTAGAGTTTGAATAGGTGTGAGCCACAATAAACCCTTGTGGAAGGCCGAACAGACCCACTCACTTCTGACCTAACCTAACCTCATATATGACTAAAGAGCAGTTTGAATGGGTTAGGCCCTCTAGCACTAGTGAAAAGTACTGAGATCTAGGAGTTCATCGATGACCTAGTTGTTACTGTCGAGGTGGATTTATGAAACATTAAATTTTATCTCCACTTTCATTCATAAAAATAAACTATTTACTTTCAGCAGAGCATTTTATGTACTGTTACTTAGTGAGAGTGAAAATGTTAATGTTGGTATTCAAATTTCTCTGCTGAATATTAATACTCTCATCTTACAAAGTGAAAATGAAAGTTTCTACAATAAGGATCTAAGGATGGCCATATTTCAGTAACAGTCTGTAGGTGTATTTTCTGTTTTTTTTTGGAGATTTTGAAAACTCAAGTGGGTTGATTTTTTCAAAAATTTCACCCTTCCCTTAATTTTTTGCTTTGCTATGTGCTGTTTTCTGTTAGAAATTTAGTCTGTGATCGAGATGAATTATCAGATATTTCAGTTTAGTTTGACTTTCTTGCTACTGATACAGATTTTATGTGACATGAAATATCGACACATTACTCATCTCTTTTGCAGTGTTCCTCAAGATTACAAACTCAATCCAGGAGCTGTTGAATCCATTTTCGAACAGCCAGAACACCCGAATAATATCCTGATAGGGTATAACAGGGGTTTGATTGTGCTTTGGAATAGAATTGAAAACAGTGCCGTGAAAACATTTATTTCAAATCAACAATTAGAGTCACTTTCCTGGAAAGAAGATGGAAGACATTTCATCAGCTCACATAACGACGGTAAGGATAAGGACGAATCCAGTTGTATACTTGTAAAAAAATCAATATCACGAAATCCAACGAATCGAGACAAGATTGAAGTGTTTCCAAACAATTTTAGGTAGCTATATGGAGTGGGATATTGACCAATCTGAGAAATCTTGCGGTGATCCAGTTACGACCTATGGCCCATATGCTTGCAGGGCCATACCAAAAATTTTGACTAAAACTTTGAATGACGAACCTCTTATAGTTTTTTCTGGAGGTCTACCTAGAGCAAATTATAGTGATAAATATTCTGTATCTGTGGTGCACGGAGATAAACATGTAGCTTTTGACTTCACCAGTAAGGTAAGTGGAATATATTGAAAATCATTTACATCCTGGAGAACTTTTTTCGATTATCGTTAGTTGCTTTCTTTGATTTCCCTTTTATTGAGGTAAATATTTCGACCCTGAACAACCGAGTTGGATAAAATTATTTTCTTTATTCTCCATAGTTTTTTTTCATTTACCAATCAATTCATTGAGCTCTAATTGTAATTTTAAATGAAACTTTCTCATCAGCATATTCTGTCGATTTCAATGAGTCACTACTGTTTACATGAATGATTAAATTTCTGAAAATCGTGAAGAAAGTTTCATTTGACTTTTCTTGTTCCTTATATTTTTGAACTTTGAATATTTCTCGTTTCGAGCAGATTGGCATTGAACAATCTGAAAATGATAATGACAGTGAAGCAGAACAAATTGGAAATAAGGTATATTACTTAGCACAATTAACCCTTCTAGTGGTAGCATGTTGTGTTCTCTTTTGATCATATGTCTTTTGTTTTATCCATTAGGCACATCTACTCCATCTCTTATCATTAACATTCAGTTTGAACGACTGATAGCAATAATTATAATTTCCAGTGCTTTTTATCATCGTTAACAAACTTTGGCTTTCCTCAGCTGAAGTTCCTTGGTAGCCTTATTGTCAAATTATATTTATCTCTCTCATAATTTACATCTTGGATAAGTTAAGTCACATCAAATTCATTAATCGGCAAGAAATTAGTCGGTTTCTTGAATGTAAGACAGAAGTCGCCAAAATGGCTTCATATCTTCAACCCTTTCGAGAATTGTAAGTAAGCCTTTATTTGGTGTTACTTAGTATCAGTAAAGTTCGAATCCGTCTGAATTGACACTGAATAAATCTGGACAACATTTTCACGAGTTCAACTATCCAATACCTAACTGAGAATTTGCAGACAGTACAAACATTTTTTTTGCATCAGAGGTTCCAATCATACATATAAGTTTATTTTTGGCAAGTACAGCATGTCAGCATAATAAAACACGTATTGCTATCATTTGACATCACCTCATACTTTTCATCAATAGAATAGAGCTCTCCCAACCTATATATGCGTTCCCGCCTACAGAAGCGCAGTGAAACTGACACAATGTTTCAAATGGCCGATTTTCCCAACCGCGGATCTACGTAAGGTTTGGGGAGCTGTACATGCCGTGAGATTTCAAAACTATTGTTTCACAGAGTTTCCTTTGAATCTTATAGCATGTCAGTGTTAGTTCAGATAATTTTTTATTGATAATGCATCTGATGATAGACAAATCCTTAATGAATAGATGAATGAAATTTATGATTTGAGAATGATCGTGTCTTTCGTTGAATTCAGTTCATAAAAATATACATTGATAGTATTTTGAGTTGCGTTAAAAAGTGGGATTCAAATGTTTTGGCGACATATACCTTTCATCAATGGATATTTGAAAATATCAGTTTTTGAAATAATCAGTCGATAATATACATCACCCCTTACCAATTATCAACATCTCTTCAAATCTAAAATGAATATTTTGAGATAGTCCCATGCCCCATAGAATGTTTCACTTAGTTTTTTTTCGTCATCACAAAAATTACATTGAATTTCCAGTTTCAGCGAAAGATCTGCTACAATAAACAGTTTTCTGCATGAGTGTATAACTTTTCTGTGAAAAATTCCAACTCACTGAATGACATTCAACTGAAAAATTGTATATATTTTTTTCGTAGGTCATCGACTTCATTTTGATTGAATCCAGAACGCAAGAAGAAGAAAGAGAAGGCGAAGATGAAAGCACTGAAAACGGAGACAGCAGTACGATTAACGGTGATGTTAGTAAAGGGGAACCGGAAGCCCTTATCGTGCTGGCAGAAGAGGAATTGGTAGCTCTCGATTTGAAAGACGAAGACTGGAAAATGATGAGCTTGCCTTACCTGGTTTCTTTGCATGCGTCGGCGGTAACTTGCAGTCAATACGTGTCAGGTATGTATTGTTGATGATAATGTTTTTTAATTGTTGCACAAGTTTGTCCGATTCCATTTTATCTCCTGGAGAATGGCATAGGGAGTTAGTAACAAGACCTGACTGCTGAAAGACTTCTGTAGAAAATGGTGGTGTTTGTTATAAAATACCATAAATCACATTCTCTACTTCCACTATATTGACAAAATAGTCAACTTCCCTACTGGCAAACATCTGTTGTTTGTCAAACTTCGTTTGATTTTGTAAGCCTAATATTTTCGGGAAAATCGGGATTACTCCTTGTTTTGAATATAAGAGTTAAATCACTAATAAAATATGTGTTAATTACACAGAGATAAAGTGAAATTGGCCTGTTTACAACTAAATCAGTTATTCTAAGATGCCTAATAACACTGGTGCTCTGACTTATATCTGAGAAATCGCAAGCACAATCTGCATCCGTGCAGGTTCTGGTAGGCCTACAAATTTTGACTTTTTGGCAAGTCTCACATTTTTTTAATCGATTTATGCATGTTAAACAACCACAATTCTTGTTTCAGCAAGGACCAGATTTCATAAACTCCATAATGTCACAACATGAGACAACAATTTTTTTTAACCAGATGCTTCTCCGCCAAATTTACATTTGCATTGAACGATCGTAGAAAATCTCATCCTCAAAAAACGGGATATGTTGAATCTGATATTACCAGAAATTCGTGACTGATTTTGTTTTTATCGAAAAAGGAATTTAGCTTGTAGCTTATTTTTGTATTTTGTTGTTCTGAAAGCGCCTACAACCGCTAGACCTGGACATTTAAAATGAGGAATTTCACCATGAAAACTCAAAATTGATTCCATTCATCTTCGGAAATTGTCGAAATTGACTCCCGGTATCTAGTAGAGCCAAGAAGCAAAAATAAAAAATTTCCCTGATATTCTGGGAGAGCTATTTTCAAGTATTTCATGTTCAAAACTACACTCTACCATTAATTCTTCCTTAGGGTTATTTTGTACTATTACCCTTGCTCCTTTATGCAATACCTCCAAATCGGAGCTCAATCTTGAAGGTCGTTTTCCGAGATACTGTCTATATCAAGACTAGATATATTCTGTACATGCTTATTGTAATTTTCATTGAAATGCTGGATCCGCTTGTTGTACTCTGTTTAGTGTCTGTGATGAATCATTGACTCCTACAAGTAACACTGAAAAATTCGGTGTGAAATGACGAGCAAAAACACTAATCACTTGTGATTTTGTGAAGGGGGGTTGGAGATGCTAAGCAAGTACCACATAACGGTTGAAATGATCTGTTAAAAGACCCACTTGGTTTGAGGGCCATAAATGCTTTCACTAAGTTCAAACATTCATCAAAAAAATTTTTAGTGGATAAATGTTATTCATTAACGGAATTCATCAAATGATTCAATTTGCTTTCCTTTTGTATTATATTAACAGTCCCTTCACGACATTGTCAATTTAATGAAACAATATAAGTATAATTACAGTACAAATCTTCCTACGTGATGGCACACAACAAAAATATAAATATTATTGGAAGAATAAGTAAAAATGTATTGTAATGTTTCCACAACTCTTTTGAAGGAGGTTATTGAAATATTGAAGAAATCTATTTTGGAACTGTGCTTATTGGCATTTTAACAATCAATCGGGGAAAGTCGTATTTCGTGTAAATGAATTTATTTAAAAATCGCAGAGCGCTTTTGGCTATTAAGCCATCTTCAGTGCTATACTCGTTTAGGTATTTACAGGAAGATCTTCACAATCACAAATAATCGTGAGACATTACATTGAATAAACATCAGAGTTGAAATCAGTGCCCTTTTGGGTTGACAATTGAAATTTTTTTATTAAAACATTGTTAAATGATTAAAATTTGGATTCCCAACGTGCTGCATGCTGAGCAGGAAGGGGGACACTTCTTGTCACCCTCAAGTAATTCCCCACCCAAACTATAGTATGGGCATACAGTAGAATTGTATTCAATAATGGATCTTACCAATGAGCAATATAGTAGTTTAACGATGGTAACATTGAATGGATTAGAGTTCCTGAGAATGATTCCTATCATTTTCAAGGAGCGTGAAGCTACTTTATATATGTGCTGTTTAAAGGACATTTCTGTATAAACACTTGACATAGTCAGTGGGCATACTTGAAGACTGGCGTTAAATCAAATCATCTTTCGAACAATCTGTTCAGGCCAGTCTCAAATTACCTACACAGTAGGTTTCGGCTGGCACCTGTCAGAAAACAACTACTCCCCTGGCCAATACTACGAAGGGCATTGAATTATATCCGACCAGGTGCCAGTGCAGGTTTCTTCACAGAAGTAAATCCTGCATTTGCTTTCGTCGATACAAATGAAGGAATTGAATCTCAATTATAGGGACGGACACACTTGCAGACCGGTTTCGGGCTATTTGGCCACTCGTCAGTGCAAGGCAGTGCCATCATCAACATAAAGTCGATGATTTCCCATAATTAAAAATCAAACTCCTTCACGAGTATCAAGCCCCGGCCAAAGCTGATGCGAACAACGAAGTTATTATGCCCACTGACTATGTCAAGTGTTTTTACATTTTTTCTCGCAGGAGGAATGGGCGAATTCGGTTTGCTTTTGGAATACCTCGTCCATTGGTAGATGGCGTAATAACTTCGTTGTTCGCATCAGCTTTGGCCGGGGCTTGATACCCGTGAAGGAGTTTGATTTTTAATTATGGGAAATCATCGACTTTATGTTGATGATGGCACTGCCTTGCACTGACGAGTGGCCAAATAGCCCGAAACCGGTCTGCAAGTGTGTCCGTCCCTATAATTGAGAGTCAATTCTTTCAGTGAAGAAACCTGCACTGGCACCTGGTCGGATATAATTCAATACCCTTCGTGGTATTAGCCAGGGGAGTAGTTGTTTTCTGACAGGTGCCAGCCGAAACCTACTGTGTAGGTAATTTGAGACTGGCCTGAACAGATTGTTCGAAAGATGATTTGATTTATGTATCAAATGTAATTCCCAAATATTTGTCATTATCTGTTTCACTAAGAACTGTTCCTTTGATTTTATATTCAAACTGTAAAGAATGTTTCAATCTGCTGAAAGTTATCTCGGGACATTCGTCAGTGTTCAACTGTAACATATTAATATCACACCAACGTGGAAAATTATTCAAATCATATTGCAATGATTCGGCTTCTTTCCAGCTGTTAATTGTACGGAACATCTTGAGGTCGTCAGCAAACAGAAGAATTTACTTTTAAGTATACTACAATCTACATCATTGATAAATAAATGAACAATATTGGTCCTAAATGTGATCCTTGATGCACTCCTGAAGTTACTCCAACCGGCATTGAAGTTTCCATATTTGACATATAATAATAATAATAATGTTTATTTTCATTTGACCCATACAGGTTTCGAAATTGTCAGTACACTAACACTAAAGTTTGAAAATAAAATACAATACAAATACATGCATCAAGTTACAAAACACAAAGCAGATTAAAATTTGTTTCGAATTTAGAAGTCGTGTTTAATTGCCAAAAATTCCCCAAGTGAATAAAAAGTGGACCTTCAGATAGTCTTTCACTGACTTTTTGAAAGTGATAAATCTATTTTCACTTCTTATACTAATTGGAAGGTTATTATAGATTTTTATTGATGTCATAAATGGTCCTTTGTGAACTTGTGTTAGATGAGCTGTGGGTAAATAAAGTTTGTCCCCATTTCTAGTTATATACTTATTTACATTTTTGAAGGTTGGAAATTCATATATATGTTTCTTTACATAACAAGCAGCCTCAAGAATATATAGACTGATGACTGATACAGAGCGACACGAGTCAGTGCATTTGAGAAGGAACATGCTTTTGAGGATACGCTTCTGTAAAATCAGCACTCGTTCAACACTTGTACAATTTCCCCAGCATAACAATCCATATGTTAACTTAGAATTAACACATCCATAATGATACATTTTCAGGGTGGATATTGTGGATATTTTATACAGTTGTAAAATCACATAGTTGCATACTGAAAGTTGCTTAACCAACTTTTCAATATGAGTCTCCCACGTCAACCTGCTATCTAGGTGCAAACCAAGGAATTTCACGTTTTCACTTTGTTTTAAAGATGAATTTGGTATTTCTCCTCTTCGCACAAGAATACTATGATCTTGTTTGTGCCCAATCGGGCTAAAATCCATCAAATCTCTTTTAGAGAGGTTTAATTTCAGGCCATTTGCAATGGAATAAGATTTCATTTGGCTTATGCAATATGAGGAATTTTTTGAAAGCTGTTCATCACTCATTGCCACAGTATTGCCACGTATCATTAGCAGAAAGAGTTAAATAATATTTGTTAAGGTTTATATCCAAATCATTTATAAAAATGAGAAAAAGGATTGGGCCAATAACACTCCCTTGAGGTACTCCACAAGTAACGTTTAGGTAGTCTGATGGATAAACAGTTCCATTTCCCACTATTCGCACTTATTGAGTTCTATCCATTGAATAGGTTTCTATCCATGACAACGAAGGTCCTCGAATACCATATGTATCAAGTTTTTGTAAAAGCAGTGGGTGATGATTCGTATCGAAGGCACGTGCAAAGTAAAAAAATGGCAGAAGTTTTCTTCTTTTTATCAAAGTTCTCTAGTAATACTCTATAAAATGATAACATAGCATCTTGGGTAGAACAGCCTTTTGTAAATCCATACTGTCTTGTAGTAAATGTGTTTGATTTTGATAAATGTATTGTATTGTATGTATTTGATGTAATTTACAAATACCTACCCCTATTATCATAGGTGAATATTTGTTTGTTGGTATATGTACATAGGCACCCCTGCCTTCCTCAATATTTTTACATTTTAACAATTCACTTGTTTGTTTTATGTTTTATATGTTCTTTCATGAATGTCTATACACTTGACTTGCTACAAACATGGAAATGTAACGTAGTTAATAAACTAATCTATTCTATTCTAAAAATTATATAAGCTTTCTTTGAAAAGCCTTCTCAAAGATTTTCGAAAAACCCGATAAAAGAGCAATTTGTACTCTTCCACTGAGATAACTTTGAATCCATTCCGAAATTTTACCATTCACATGATCAAATGCTTTCGCTAAATCTGTATAAAGGGCGTCAAGTTTGGACTTTTGAGGGTTGACGTTCGTCAGCTGGTTAACGAAAACGAACAATTTTTAGAACGAACAATCTACCAGTTCTTGTTCTCTAGATTTAGATTTATGTATTGTCTGACTGTTAATGAAGTACTATTATAATAATTATTTGTCCAAACTTGTCCTGTTGGGTCCTTTGTCATCACCGCTCCGACCCAGTGAGCTAACGCACTGGTTAGCACCGCGAGATGAGTAATCACTGGCTCCAGAAATCGTGAGTCCTGAGCAAACTCAATGAACCAAGGATGATAGCCTTCTGCATGAGTCTGGCTAAGATATTATAATCATTGTTATTATTGTTCCAGGCGTATCGGAGGAACTGTGGGAGCAGCTGAAAGACGCCGGGAAAATCCAAACGAGCCATTTGTATTCTGCGCGCCGTTGGCCCGTCGACGGGGGCAAGCTGTTGTGCTCGAAGGGTCTCCAGCCGAAGAGGGAGCTGCTGCTGACCGGTCACGAGGACGGAACTGTCAGATTTTGGGACGCTGGCGGCGTGACGCTGACGCCCATCTACAAATTCGGCACGGCTCAATTCTTTGCCGGCGATGAACCGGAAGGTGAGCTCTCGTACATTTGAAATGAATCAGATTCATTTTCAGTGAATTCAAATCGTGACTTCTGAATTGTTTTTGGTGAATTCAATTTACGAAAATGTATTGAAGCCACAATTTGGACTCACAATTCACTTGCCTTTCTCCAAATCCACTCTCATTCTCAGATGACATCATATCACCTCTCGTTCACAGATACTAGCTCCAGTCTGTATATATTCACTGAATTTGAATTCTATGTTAAATACTTCTGAATGAATGTTTTTGGAAGTATTATTGATCATTTTGAAAAAGGTACACAATTAGCATACTGTTGTTTTAATTATCTCGTGAACATAATTTATCTGTTTATTCAATGAATTCTAATTGTAGTGGGCACTGATTTAGTGGTAGCATAGATACCATTAGTCAACTAAGTATATGTACCCCATTTTTTCCATCTGAAAGTAGACATATTTTTTGTAAGTTGTTGGATACCTACTTTTACTATCGAAGTCAACCGAAAAACAAATTTTTGGTCTGAAGTTTACCTCAAAAAATCATTGTGTAATTGCCAGTAGTATATTTCTATAGCTAGTACCATTTCTTATTCTTTGGCTGAAGAAAACAAAATCGAGTTATTGAGGAATATTCGAAGAAAACGATAAAATTATGACCTAGTTTTTGTTGATTAAACAAAAATTGGGTGCCAATTCACTACAGTCCTAAATTTTTTCACTTTCTCATGACAAGGTGAAAAGTTAAAAATATCTGAAAATAAATATTTCCCACCAAAGACTATTCCTCAATAAAGAATGTACTACAAACAAAGGTTATCATAGCGCAAGGATTGGTGTTTTTTTTGAGAATCAAAAGACCCTGCTTTTTTGTGAAAGATTTGAAAGTATATGAATGATTTACACAGAACAGAGAGTATTCGCTAAGTATTTTTCGTTATTTTTTCATGGAAGTTGGGTATTCTTTTTGCATTTACATGGAGAAGAAAAAGCCAAAAATCACTTTGTCAATTCAATATCTCTCGGTTAAACTTTTTTAGTTTTTTTCCATTCTGTAAATTCATGTCACATTCATTTGTATTATGTTTGAATCAATAATTGTAAACAAATTGAGGAGAAAAATTGATATTTGGTGCATTGAAACTTTTCCTAGGGATCAATTACCCTAATTATCTTCTCCTGAAGATGCTAACTTTGTTGGCGAAACGCGCGTCGAGTAAAAATATTAGTTTGGTGTTAGGGTAATTGATCTATGGGAAAAGCCAATCTCATCGTTTATTTGATGCCTTGATGCTTTTGTCACGAGAAAAAATATTACCTTCTCATTCATTCAACATTCTCATACATTCTGAATGTATTGGTGTTTAGCTAAAACTGAAGTAACTTTCTCATAGAACCTTGACAGATAATAATGCTTGTAATGAACCCTCTCTTTTTATCTTCGAATATTCCATGTGAAAACTTAAATTAACCATCCTTTTTCAGAGGTTCATCCTGATCCTGAAGACATGGAAGAAGAATGGCCTCCTTTTAGAAAAACAGGCGTTTTCGACCCTTACTCGGACGATCCACGTTTGGCCGTGAAAAAAGTCACTCTGTGTCCTCTGTCAGGAACCATAGTTGTAGCCGGAACTGCTGGTCAAGTCATAGTCGCAAAATTCGATACCGAAGTTCTCGATGCACCTCTAAAAGTGTCTTCCATGAATATAGTGAGCGATAGAGATGGTTTCGTCTGGAAAGGTCACGGGCAGCTCAGTCCAAAACAAGGTACCACTTGATACTCTGTCTCATTTTATTTCGTAGATCAATAATTTACTGATGTTCGGAAGATTTATCTATTATTATCATTATTGTTTTAATTTCAGGTATAATGCATCAACCTCGCGGATTCCAAGCTACGTCTATTCTCCAGTTACATCCCCCCGCTGCCGTTACTTGTTGCGTTTTGCAAGCTGACTGGGGATTGGTTGCAGCTGGTACTGCACATGGTCTTGCATTGCTGGACTATGTTAAAAATAAACCCATAATGGTCAAATGCACACTTAATCCAAATGGTGAGTGAAGCTGGAATACTAGACAGAACAAATATCAGTTACCTTTCAATTTGTTTCCTCCTTTTGGTGCATTTTTGTGAGACAAAATAGGCCTTGTCTATAGCCACACTGACGTAGATCTTGGTTCCAAAATTCCTCCTCCAAGTTATTTCCTAGCAGGGTTCGGAGTGATAATTATCATTGATAATTATCAAGATAATTATCAATTATAATTATCTTGATAATTATACCTTGATAAATATCTTGATAATTATGAAATCCCACATTAACTCTGGTTGTACTTTGTATTACTAGCGTTTTCTACTGGACTGCCCTTTCGCACTCCAGTGCACTTGAGCGTAAGTTCGGAACGCACCCTCGTATCCGACCGAACTCACCGAACACAAATAACCTCAAAATTTGTGTCAAAACAAACGTTGATATATAAAGACTGATTTTAAAATAATAAATGATTTCCTTAACATGGTTAGAATGTGATACTATTATTTAATTTGTTTTTTTCTTCAAGAAGTTTGGAATATTATTTTGTTTGACATATTATTATTCTAATTTCATACTACTAAGAAAAAAAAATTTTATTCAAAATTCATCCTTCTTCCTATCAGCACAATATACACATTCTATACCACCTTCTTCATCACTTTCCAATAGAATTATAAGCATTTTTCACAACAAAACTCTAAAAGGTAAATCATAGAAATTCGAGGTAAGCAAAACAATAGAACGCGCGATGCGGAATTGGCTGAATAAACAAACATAAATGTCAACCCTGAAAACCCCGATTTCCTGTCTTTGGGGGGCCGTATCTCCGAAACTAGTCGCGAGCCCCAAAAACTTTATTAAACTTTTTTGTTCAGGAGGCCGAAATACGTAAGTTCCACCAAAAATTTTTTAATTTCACGATGGAGCCCGCTTAACGGATAATTACCCATATCTATTTTTATTCATTTATTTTTATTTTTAAAGTTTCAAATAATTAAAAAGTTGATATAAATGCCTTTCTTATTTTCATACACAACATATTTGAACTGAAAAAATAATTTGTAAGTAAAAATATAAAGAAAATAAGTTGTCTCTCAGTATGGATAATTATCAGATAATTATCTGATAATTATCCGATAATTATCTTATAATTATCAAAAAATAAAATTATCTTGATAATTATGAACCCTGTTTCCTAGAGTATATATAGGTAAATGATGTAATTTTTGAATATCCATTAAAGCTCCAAATGTGACAAAGTAATTATTCTTCATTATTCTGTACATACGGTGAGTTTATAAATCTAATCAAAAATATATTTCTGTGCGGCCACTACGATGCTACTATCATTTACAGATGTATGTCATAGTTGAGGTTTGTTGTGTTGCTCAATTTAGTAAATTCACCAAAATTTTTATTAAAGGCTCAGCCTATGCTCAGACTCACAAATATATTGAGGGTTCTTCTATTTCTCTATATCTTTTCATGAACACCTCAATTTTAAATGGATGATTTCATTGCATCTTACTTCATACTAGTTGAGTTTGTAAACCCATCATTCATTCTTCTAATACATAATTTTCTATTACCTATTAATGTCTACAAAACCATGAATTTATATTCGGTGCTTTCATCAAACGAACACATTCAAATTGATACCATGATACCATCCTTCAAACATTCTCAACAAATCCAATTTTCTGTATTTTTTAGAGATATTTCATTATTCATAATCAATATCACAGTATTGCTCCACGCAAAATCGTAATTATTTTACTTTTTGCTCAGGGTGGGGCAAAATCTGGTTTTATTAAAAAAATCAAAAATCATAGATTTTTTTAAAAAATCACGATTTATTCGATTATGACTTTTTAAATTTGAATATAAAATGTGAACATTTTGATTCTTTGAAATTATTGTTGATTATTTTAATGTATAAGTCTAATAATTTTGATACAATTTGCGACTCAAAAACTTGTGTCAACGCATTTGTCGCGCTTCTTGCAAGAAAATTCTTGTCGCGATTTGTTTTCCTTCTGTTCTATACACTCGCCATACAGTGCCGAGTGAGGCACGAACCCGAACACGAACGCGTTTGTTGTGCTTTTGCAAGAATATTCCTGTCGAGGCTTGTTTTCCTTCTCAACCTATAAATTGACGTTGCCCAACAATTTCACGCATTTCGCTAGTTGTACACTCGGATATTAGAAACAGATTAGGAATAGAAAAAGGAGGAAAACTCGTGTTTTTGTTCAAATTGTATAACGAAATTGAATAAACTGAAAATATACAGTAATCAAATTTACATTTAGTTTTAGAATTTGGAATTATGTACTTCTTTTTTGTTGTTTTTGCTAAAAGCAGATAAAACAAAACAAAAATTGATTTAAATCATGATTTTAATTTTAAAAATCGAGCGATTTAAATCATGATTTTAATCGTGATTTTAATCACTTGATTTTAATCAACCCAAACCTGTTTTTGATATGTCAAAATGATAGTGGTTTCGTTCATCATTTATTCATTTCAAAGATATACCTATGATTTTCAAATGCTGGACAATTGAAGTAGATAGTCAGTTTATTGATGATCATGATACAAAAAAATTCTGAATGTGTTCATTTCCTCCAAAAGCAAATTTATTCTCAACTTTTGACCTAAAACGTTTCGCCTTTCCAAAACTAGTTTCTCAAGCGAATATTTTTTCCAGATCTCACCGGTGCGGGTGACACGCCAATTTCTCGCCGAAAATCGTTCAAGAAATCTTTGAGGGAGTCGTTCCGCAGACTACGGAAAGGTAGATCGACCAGACGGAACGCCCACAATAAAGACGATAGCAAGCAGCCTGCCACTACTTCTCCACCGGCGAGAAAACTGCCCTCGTCCGACGAAACGATTTCGCCTTTAGAAGCCAAGCCCGTCGAAAGGCAAATCGAAGCCCGACAGACAGACGATTCGATGGGTTCCTTCGTCCGATGCCTTTATTTCGCTAGGACGTTTTTAGTTAGCGGTGAGTTACTTTGGGCGGATTTTTCTTTACATTTTTCTGATGCCTTTATTTCGCTAGGACGTTTTTAGTTAGCGGTGAGTTACTTTGGGCGGTATTTTCTCTTTTTTTCCGATGCCTTTATTTCGCTAGGACGTTTTTAGTTAGCGGTCAGTCACTTTGGGCGGATTTTTCTTTACATTTTTCCGATGCCTTTATTTCGCTAGGACGTTTTTAGTTAGCGGTGAGTTACTTTGGGCGAATTTTTCTCTTTTTTTCCGATGCCTTTATTTCGCTAGGACGTTTTTAGTTAGCGGTGAGTTACTTTGGGCGGATTTTTCTCTTTTTTTCCGATGCCTTTATTTCGCTAGGACGTTTTTAGTTAGCGGTGAGTTACTTTGGGCGGATTTTTCTTTACATTTTTCTGATGCCTTTATTTCGCTAGGACGTTTTTAGTTAGCGGTGAGTTACTTTGGGCGGTACTTTCTCTTTTTTTCCGATGCCTTTATTTCGCTAGGACGTTTTTAGTTAGCGGTCAGTCACTTTGGGCGGATTTTTCTTTACATTTTTCTGATGCCTTTATTTCGCTAGGACGTTTTTAGTTAGCGGTGAGTTACTTTGGGCGGATTTTTCTTTTAATTTCTGAAATGTCAGTAATTGTTTGGTATGATTTTGATTCAAAAACCAAGTAAAGCTGTGGTGATCAGTATCAACAGTGGTAACCAAACAAGACGTTCGTGATTGGTAACTATGAATATGTTTAAAGTTACTATTATTTAAAAGAATTGCACAGAAATTTGTATCTTCCAAATCGATATGTATTGGCTAGCTTTTACCTTTCGATGGTCTTCTCAATATAGAGAGAAAAGTGATTCTATTCACAAGTGTAAAGATAATGTTTCAGCAGTGTTTTCTTAATTAAAGATAATATAACAAAACAAGATATCATGACAAACTTTGATAAAATTGGTCCAAAACTATTGAAACTAATAAGTATAATACATTACTTATTAGTTTCAATAGTTTTGGATACAGGATTGTATCCAGAAGAGTTGAAAACTGCAAAAATTATACCTATTCACAAAAAGGGTCCACATGATAAAGTCAACAATTACCGACGAATATTACTACTAACTACTTTTAGTAAATTACTGGAAAAAGTAGTTAAAAAGAGACTCACAAAATTCATTGATACAAGCTTCAAGTTTGACCAGAGCCAGTATGGATTTCAGAAAAAAAGTACCCTAGGAGCCACAGTGGATCTTCTAGAATACATAATATCAGAATTGGACAAAAATAAATATGTTGTTGCAGTGTTCATTGATCTACAGAAGGCCTTTGACACAGTGGATATTCCACTACTCATTCAGAAACTACAAAAAATGGGATTCCGTGGAAAGTGTCACAAATTATTAAAAACTTATTCAACAGGTAGAAAACAATGCACCGAAATCAATGGTAAAATTAGTGAAATTGAAACAGTTAACGTTGGAATAGCCCAGGGTTTGGTCTTGGGACCTTTGCAATATCTGCTTTATGTTCAAAGCTTAAAATATGCTGGTTTAAAAGCAAAATATTTTGAATTCTGTGATGATACTGTGTTGCTTTTTATTGGAGTGAGCAAAGACGTGCTTGAAGAAATGGTAAACAATGATTTAAAAAAGTATTTTGATTGGCTGTGCTTTAATAAATTAAGTATTAATATTGAAAAAACTGTATACATGGTTTTGAGACAAACTGGCAAAAAAGACATAAATCCCATAATCAAATTGAACAACATTGTGCTAAAAAAGGTCCAGCAATATAAATGTTGAAAATGGAATAAGTTTCATTTATAGTTCATAGTTTTGGTTTTATTTACTTCTCTAGTATACATGGAATACTTAAAATCACTATGGAAAATGTATTGATAGAAAAAGACGATAATTTGGTAAACAAGTTTAGAATTGTCATTAAACGTTGAAAAGTATAAAATATTTAAGTTTCCATATTACTTATATACAAAAGTAAAATCAAATTCAACATTTTGGCGACCGTGACAGGACGTAATGTGGAGAACGTAAAGAAACTACGAAATCAAATAAGAGCCCATTTTTTGGAACTTTGCGAAGAAATCGATTAATGTCTCTCAAATAAGCCAGATGGCTACATCCACGATTTGTTGCAAGAACTGGAAGAAGTTAGTTCGAGGCTATTTAAGATGAAAACGCCGAGGATCTACTATTTTCCATAAATGCCGATGAAGAAGATTTTGCAACAGAATACAAAGAAGTTCGTAAGTTCAGGAGATTTTATCAAATATAAAGGAAAATGTGAAGCTTCAATTAAAACTGATAAGCCGATTCAAGATCAGTCCAGTACAGCAAACGATAAAATGAAGCGAAAATTTTTGGTATTAAATTTACAGGGATGCCTATTGGGTCGAATAATTTCTGAGCAATCGAAAGTAAACCTCTTTTTGTATAAAGAACACTATCAACATCGATTCCTCTGGGCTCAACGAATAAATCATCTTTCATGTAATCCCATGATACTCCTAATACAGAAATTGTTTTTTCAGTGGAGTCATTCGAAGGAATACTCATGCTATCTCCTTTCATTCCGCTATACATCCATTCTCTCAAGTTGAAAAATGCATTCAACATAAGACATTTCGATTCATCCATGAATGTCTTTAATTCTTCTAGATTATTGACGCTTGAAATGCAATTATCGACATAAAAAGAGTTCTTCAGTTTTTCTATCGTGGATTTGAAATGATTAGGAGCTCTATCTAGATGATGTGCAATGGTAGCTGATAACAAAAATGGACTTGACTTCACTCCAAACACTACTCTGCAATGTCTAAAAATTTTCAGTTCCCCTTTTTGATAGAATTTCCACCACAAAAATCTTAAATAATCACGGTCTTTTGGTGAAATTGCTATTTGAAGAAAGGCTTTCTCGATATCTGATGTGACTCCGATGATACCTAGTCTAAATATAAGGAGTAAATGAGGGATCATCTCTATCAAATTAGGCCCTTTTTCTAGACAATCATTCAGCGAACAACCTAACGAATCTTTAGCGGATGCGTCAAATACCGGTCTTATTTTTGTGGTGTTGCTTGAACTTTTAAAGACTGCATGATGGGGAAGATAATGCGTTCCTAACATTCTATATTCTTTTTCGTCAACTTCTTCAATTATTCCCAAATTTTGCCATTCCAATAAAACATTTTCATAATCTTGAAACTTTCCTAGATTGAACAATTTTTTACTCAATCCATGGTAAGGAAATTTCATATCGGTTTTCATCATTAACTTTGATAGTTTTATTTAAAAATTGAAGTGTTTTTTCTACTAGAATGTCATTGTCTTTAGCATCTGCATTGTCTTTGATACCAAGTGTATCTAAATTCCAAAAATCTGATATTGAAAACTCAGTAAGGCCAAAAAATATATGAGAGCTAGAAGTATTTGAACATTTTCCCATTATTGTCCAGCCTAGATACGTTTCTACAGCTACCAACCCATTATCTAGAATTTCTGTTTTTCCGGTTATGATTTTACCGAAGAGATCAGCTCCTATCAACAATTGAATTTGATTATATGGTTCTATATTTATATCCGCTAAATCTATATTGTATGTATGTCATCCCAGGAAGGGTTCTAAAAAATAAGATATTCATGTTGAAAATCATCAACGACAATTAGACGACCGCATGAAAATGCACTGCTTTGAGGGAACTGGATCTGTGTTTTTGAGAAAATTTAGTATCGACGGGATTCTAGAAACTTGTTTTCAAGAAATGTTTTGAAGGAACAATCATTTTTCTGCAGTTTTATGCAATCTTTATAACATTCTTCATTTCAAAACCCGAATACAAAACGAAATGTGGGGGACAAAAACTAGTTGTAAAAGAATGTAAACAAGGCCGGTGTTGATATATCGCAGGTTTTTCGGGCTTGAGGGACGTGTTCTAAAACTTTGAGTTCCGGAATTCAAAATTCCAGAGCACGGTCCTCAAGCCCGTGCCATATAAAAGCTAGTTGGTGATGATTTTCATAGCTTATTGAGATATACAACTGTTTTAAGTGATCAATAATGACATTGCATTATTTTTATGTTATATGTGATTATAATAAATCCAATTTATTGAAGAACATTTACAATAAAGAATTAGTTACAAATTATAAGCCAGAGCACATGTAATGCCAAAAATATAACTCGAAAACATTTTTAAAGATCAATGAACCAAACTGATATCATTTGCATTCGACGCGCGTTTCGCTAACAAGGTTAGCATCTTCAGGAGGGGAAAACTAAAACTTCCTAAATTCCTATGAGCAGAATGACATTTCAAATTAAGAATAGGAAGGCATTCAGGAAAGTGTCAAGAGGTCGGCGAAGTTCATTCTTGTCCTCTTCTCCTTCTGAGTAAACAATCTGTCACTTTCAAGCCTGAATTTGACTAGAAATAAGAAAAAATGATCGTGGAAAAAAAGTATATTTCTGATTGATTGACAGGGTTGGGCTGAATAAAATCAAGTGATTAAAATCACGATTAAAATCATGATATAAATCGCTTGATTTTTAAAATTTAAATCATGATTCAAATCAATTTTTGTTTTTTTTTATTGAACCAAATAACAACATAATATAAAAGTTTTCTCGAAGATCAAAAGGAGTATCTGCTTTTAGCAAAAACAACAAAAAAGAAGTACATAATTCCAATTTCTCAAACTAAACGTAACACCTAAATTTTCTGTATATTTCCCCGTCTATTCATTTTTGTTATACAATTCAAACAAGAACACGATTTTTCCTCCTTTTTCTATGCCTAATCTGTTTCTATTGTCCGAGTGTACAACTAGCGAAATGCGTGAAATTGTTGGGCTTGGGCAAAGTCAATTCATAGGTTGAGAAGGAAAACAAGCCTCAACAGGAATATTCTTGAAAAAAGCACAACAAACGCATTCGTGCCTCATCAGGCACTGTATAGCGAGTGTATAGAACAGAAGGAAAACAAATCGCGACAAGAATTTTCTTGCAAGAAGCGCGACAAATGCGTTGTCGCAAGTTTTTGAGCCGCAAATTGTATTAAAATTTTTAGAATTATACATCAAAATAATCAAAAATAATTTCAAGGAATCAAAATGTTTAAATTTTATATATAAATAAATAAATGGTGATTTTTTTTTTAAATCAATGATTTTTAATTTTTTTAATGAAAATCAGATATTGCCCCACCCTGTTGATTGACACCCGCATGAAGTTATCCGGAACCCATTTCCATTTCAGTTCAGAACACGAACCCCACCCTATGGGCAGGCACGAACAACGGCACGGTGTACGCTTTCACGATAGTGGTGCCGTCGACGTCGAAACGCGAAACCGACGACGTCTCGTGCCAGCTGGCCAAGGAGATCCAGCTGAAGCACCGGGCGCCCGTCATCGCGATCGCCGTGCTCGACGGCTCGAACAAGCCGTTGCCCGAGCCGTTGGAAGTCGAAAAGGGCGTGGCCCCGCTGCCGGACACGACGCAGGCGCACAGGGTGATCATCGCCTCGGAGGAGCAATTCAAAATATTCACTCTGCCTTCGCTGAAGCCTTTTTGTAAATATAAGTTAACCGCACACGAAGGTGAGTATTTATATAGTATAGTAGTATATAGTATAACATAAATTACCTTCAAATTACAAAAAGTCATCTTTTATGTTCGTGACTAAACGATTCCTATAGATTCGAAAGAGCCAATAAATTTCAAATGTGAAAGCAAGTATTCTCCTTCTCTGGAGTTTCATATTGAAATATTAGGGAAACGAATATCTCCAGTAATTGGAATCATCTTCAAAATAAGAAACTTCTTATCCTTGAAATAACAGAAATTCATTTATTACTCTTTAGTCCTGTCCAAACTTCATTACTTAGTCTCGGTATGGGGGTCGGCAAAAAAATGTTCACTGAAACCATTGAAAGCCCTACAAAACAAAATCATTAAATGTATATTGAAACTTGATTATAAAGAACCTACAGTAAATTTATATAAACGGAAACATCTGGATATCTATTCATTTTATGGATTGAATTTTTTTTTCCTTCTATTCATCTGATGAAAAGTGATTGGAAACTCTCAAATTTGGTTTTTATCCTTATTAATTATCAACATAATAATTTTTTTAAATTAATAGTACATTTTTAGTGTTTTTTTTCCTACAGCAACGTCCTACTACAATCCACATAATTTATTGACAAGTTACCCCCATGAATATTAAGGCCATCATTTTCAAAAGAGTGTATATGCATTTGATCACATTATATCATCTACATTTGCAACATTTAAACTAAAAAACACATCTGTTCCTTTTTTCCTATTTCTCATGAAACATAACGCTGATATTGATCTATTGAATCTTTTATTTGACTATGTCATCAGATTGAAAATTTGTGATCCAAGTGCATGAAATGTACCATTCTATGATTTGACCAAATCTTTGCTAATAATTGTCAAAAGTTACATGCTATAATCGTTTTTGGGACCTATTTTTACTTTATA
Organism: Zygogramma bicolorata; assembly: GCA_032362365.1. Lineage (NCBI taxonomy): Eukaryota > Metazoa > Arthropoda > Insecta > Coleoptera > Chrysomelidae > Zygogramma > Zygogramma bicolorata. The sequence continues at coordinate 780,970 of JAVJAQ010003898.1, forward strand.
TTAATATAAATAAAATTCAAATTCTATAACAGTCATTGTGACTATATCAAAAAGAAAATGGCGCGAAAAATAGGTCTCATGTACAGGCTTGGATATAAAGTGTCCCATTTCACTAAATTAACAATTTAAAAGTCAATTATTGCACCTCATATCGACTATTGTGGCACTTTACTAAGTTTCCTGAATAATGAACAGATTAATACACTTCAAAAAGTTCAAAATCGTGCAATGAGAGTGGTTTTGAATTGTAAAAGGTGTACACCTATCTCAACAATGCTAAACACACTGCAATTGATGAATGTTAAACAAAGAGTTGTATATAACACACTGATTTTTGTATACAAATTAAAAAATAACATGTTACCTTCCTACTTATCAAGTGAGCTGAATTATATTCAAGATATACATTGTCACAATACTAGAAGGCAAGCAGCAAATGATTTTTATATAAATTCTGAAAATGTTTCTTGTCATACTCTATTTACGAAAGGTCTAGTCTTGTTCAACAATTTGCCTTGTGAAATTAAAAGAAGTGTGTCACTAGATAGTTTTAAAAATTCGTGTGTGTTATTCGTGAAAGAAAACTATTAGACGAGGAAGGAGAAACTTGTATATTATTCTGTGATAGCAATCTATTCATTTGTTTTTTTATTATCTTGCTTTTATTCATTGACATATTATACTCTTATGTATATTGTAATGATTTGAAGAGCACTGTGCTAATAAAGTTTGATATATATATATATATATATATATATATATATATATATATATATATATAAATAACACTGTGCATTTTAATATCACTCTCTGGTAATAGGTGTGGTGCATTCCTAGACATTTAATTCATGCACCAAAAGAACCAAAAACTCTTTTTTCAACTACTCTTCTACCTATATGGCTATCTGTACGTTTAGTCACGTAGAAGGCACTTTCTTGTGCACAGTTTATAATCCACACACATAACTTGGATCAGCATCTATATAGATGGATAAATATATATTTTTTATTCTATAAAGGAAGCAGAATTGTTGATTTTGAAGTTTCACTCGCCCCTATTTTTATTTCTCACTGCCTCATTTGGAATCAACTTATGTTTGCTTTGGGAAAATTATCTCAATAGTCTTCAGTGGGACATTAAATTATGAATTGGAGCAGATATTGGTTTTTCCTTTATATTGTGTAGGAATACTAGATAAATAATATCTGCTTCATTCATGTTTCAGTTGTAAGAAATATATTGTTTTTTGTTCTACGTTTTCAACTCAACTTAAAAATTTGTGATATCTGTAATAACCGTCATTTTGCATACGTTGTACTGTACATTAAATTAAAATTAAATTCTTTACATAAAACATTCCACCTTGGAAAACTTTATTCATAAATTGATGTTGCAGTGGATTTTTCTTAGAAATCAATCGATATTCAGTGGTACATGTATTAAAAGTGCTTACAAACAGATTATCTACATGAGTTCAATGTTCTACAGGTGCCAGAGTGAGACGAATGGCTTTTGCGAATTTTACCTGTAATTTAGATAACATTACGCATTCCGAAATCGACTTGTTGTGCCTAACGAACACCGGCGATTGCCTAGTGTTAACCATTCCAGACTTGAAACGGCAACTCAACGCTGCAGCTATCAAAAGAGAAGACATCAAGTAAGTGACTGGTTATTTATTTAGAAAATAAACAGTATACTGATTAACAAGAAGGGTAACCACATTTCACCTATTGAAGAATTATTGTCTGAGATCAGAAGTGCTTAATATTCGTGATGGTTATAGCGATTCTTGCTCGATCCTTGTATTTTTTCCTTGATTCAGTTTAATTAATTTCCCTTCAATTGAAAAATCAATTTTTTGCTGTCCAAATTTCATTTATTATGAATTATCTTTTATTTGTTGTTGAATTCAACATTTTATACAGGGTGTTGTTAAAGTACGTGGCCAAACTCAAAGGAGTGATTGTTTGAGTAATTCTAAGATAAAAAGTTCATTTAAACATAGGTCCGGTAGTGCTTCGTTTTCAAGATAAGGGTGTTAACATTTGTGAACAAACAATCTTTTTTTCTGTATATCCCAATAATCCTCAGCCGATTTTCCTACAATTTGGCGGTGGTATTGAGGGAATGATTTGGCCATAACAATATTGAAATCATTATGCCCAGTGGTGTTCTGGAAGGTACCTTAATCAATATTTTTGACCAAAAAATGATGCGCCACTGATTTTTTGCAATTTTTGTTTTTTTTTCGAATTGGGCTACTGAAACTACAACTTTTTTATCTCTATCTTTTTTATTGTATCTTGCTCTGTTTTTGAGATGAGAATAAAAATCACTTCATTACATGTCCTTGGTACTTACAACAAAATAAAACTAGCAAACTATCTACCACCAGAGTGTACTTGCATGGACATGCAATAACAAGCTTTTTATTTACGATTGAAAAAATAACATAACACGAAAGTCATCTTTTATATTAACTGTTTTCGATGAAACACAACGTTACAAATGTTGACACCCTGTATCTTGAAAACGAAGCATTACCGACCTATGTTTATATGAACTTTTTACTCGAAGAATCACTCTTTCGAGTTCGGCCACATACTTGAAAAACATCCTGTATATTATGAAGAAGTAGGTAAGTATTTTGACGTCGGTATGTGTATTACTTACTTTGGTAATCAAGAAAGCTGGATTGTGCGAAAAATTTTTCAAATAGAGGATTTGTAAACATATAATAACTTTTCTTCGGGCTTGAAGGCCGTCGTTCTTGGAATTTTTTCCTGACGTTTCGCTAACGTGAGTGGCTAGCTTCTTCAGAGGCTTACTCATTTTCGATGACTAAACGTTTCGATTTCTTAAGGTGTAATTATATAATGATAATAATAATATAGCTTTTATTGATAGGAAAAAATATCCAAAAAAAAATATATATATATATAACCAAATATGAATTCCTATCAAACGGCAGGATTCAATTTCTGACCATGTCACAAAAAATCGCAACATGGGCAGACTTTGCTCTTCCATCCAACCGAAAAACGTGTGCACCTGTGTGAACACACACAAGTGCACACTAGCAAACATTGTACCAGTTAAAGTAATAAATATGTTACATGACATGGTATACAATACACATTGAACATATGTATGATACAATAATTGAAGGACACAACACAGTAATAAAAAAAGCCTATGCAAAAAAAAATAGTATGACTTAATAATAATAATACTGATAATGATAATAGATTTCATTGAACGGATTTACACAGTGAAAAAAAAAACATTGTCGGAAGTATATATCAAAAGGTAGAATTGAAGTTCAGATCTTTTCACATTAATACGCAATCAGACCCTGTCCCTTTATTAAACGGGTGAGACATGATTTTGTTTGTACATAAATATCGAGGGAAACTAATATGTCTTTAGTAACTACTGCATGATAAAAAAATGGAAGAAAAAAGTATTTATTGCCTATGTTAAGAGAAAATCAGTTCAGAAGTTGAGGCAATTTTTTTGCGAGTAAGTCGGATAACAATTTTTTTCTGAAGTTTGAAAGCGAAAGTGTTTTCATTGTACTTGGGAGTACAGGTAGTCTGGGGTGTTAATTACTTCTGTGGGGTTTGGGAAATAATCATCATTATTAGTTGCCGCACTACCTGCCGTGATTTCATTAGTGATTCTTGATTTCCTCAGAATGGGATTCCAAACTCTGTTCAGACTCAACCCCACTGAGCAAAGAAATGTTGTCTCAATGTTGCTGCAAATGATATATGGGGTGTGTAATGTTGCTTCAGACTTTGCAGTGATGTTGCATTAACATGCCAGCAACGCCGTAACGGCCGTCATTGCAACGTCCATTTGTAATATTTCAAAAGTTATGTTAGGTGATGTAACCTAAGGATATTTCATACACCATTCAAATGAAAGGTTGAATCAACATTTCAATATGACATTCAAATAAAATTTATTTTGTCATGTTGCAGTTACATTTCCACTAGACGTTCCAGAAAATGTTCCTATATATTTCAAAAGTATATTCAAATCATCTTTCATTCAATATGTACCGGGGACCTCATAATCAGAACTTACAGCTACCATTCAGAGACATTTCAGAAGTATACTTGAATCAACTTCTTGTGATTTTGCAAATACTCTGTAACTGAAAGTATACATACTGTTCAAAAGTTTACTGAATTATCTACATGATTTGGCAATATAATGAGAAGTTACAGATGTGCTCTATCAATCACATTGACAATAAAAAAATGCTTACAATAGGAATATAATTTCTCAAAATTGAACAGTAACTCAACACGAAATAGAAATCACTAGCCTTCGACTTTATACCTATAATGAAGAATACTGTTGTAGAGGCTAACAGGGTTTGTCGAGGGATAGTGAATTCGATTTGATTTCATGTTGTTTGGATGTTTTTATGAGTTCTGTGAAGAAAATTTATATTCTAAGGGCAATTTGTTACTTATTGAGATTCAAGAGTGGTGGAACTTTGTACAAAAGAACTCAAAAAAAGCAAATTCAAATAAAATAGTCCTAATATTTATTTATTGAACCGAAATAAAAACATCATTGCACATAAAATAACAAAACATTAGCAGCAGATAGATAATAATTCAGTTCAATGAATAGATAGATGAATTTTGGATTTTTCAGTTTTTACATAAAGGTCCACTGAATACTTCGCTTCAGACCATTATACAAATACTAAAACATCAAAAAATATTATACATGTGCACCCATTAATTTTTTGAACTAAGACATATCGTCATATGTTCATATTGAATATTAATATCAGATTACTTGCTGCTTTCTGAAGAGTCTAATATAATGTAAACTAGATAAAAAGAAGAACAGAACCTATTGTATACAGAATGAAAAAATGAAGAAATCCATTGATTTTTTTTGAAGAAGTCAGCTATTTATCTCCATTTCCTCTGTGTCTTGTGGTGGAATGTTGGAACCATCCTTTCACCATCTTTTCAAATTGGTCATCTGTTAGGGTGGGAAAGTTTTCTTTTACGGCACCTAAAAATTTCAAAAGATTTCTTAGTACCAAAGTATTGGGAAAAAAGAAATAATTCAAAAAATATTTCAAGCATTCAATTAGGAATCGAAATCAGAATAATTATAGTGCCCTGACTTGCACTAACACAGATTGTTCATGAGAGAAAAGGCGGTGAGAAATATTCTAAAACTAGTGTAACCTCTTCATTGCTCAATGATATTATTATTATGGATAATGGGACCCAATAACTGAGTAGCTTGAAAAGCTCCCACTTTTTTCCCCCAAACAGACAAAGCTATAAAAGGGTGCTTCAATGGCATCATTTTATGAAGTTGAAATAATTCAGTTAATGAATACCTATCAGGATACCTAAAAAATATTTACATTAGTATGTGAAATTTATGAAAATAATATGTTTTTGGCAGTCCTGATTTGGATAATCAATTAATACACTATATTTTATAGCAGCAGAGAAATTCTCTTTTCTATGAGGGTAAACTTGTACTATTTTCACAATTATGGAGTTGCTGAAAATATATAAATATATTACACAAATTTTTTTATGATCTGATGTATAATGCATAACTTCAATTAAAGGAGTCCTATTACATTCACCGATTGCGAAATTCCATATTTGGTCATTGGAAATAATTTCTGATTCATTGTCTACAGCATGAAAAACCAGAAGTGACAGTTATCAGCTGTGATAATTCAAGTTATTGTATTTGGTATTCATGTTATATCTAAACCCTAGTGCAATCATGTTCTCTGAAAATAAATATTCTTGAAGGAAAAAGGTACGGAAAATCTATACAGGTCAAAAATGAACAAGTCTCATGTAGCGGGTTGATGCAACAATACCTAATAACTGAGTCTAACCCGAAAACTAATAACTATGAGTTCAACACAAGCAAATCAATGATAAAGTTTTACAGTACTGAGAGATTATCATCAGTTTTATAACTGCATAAACATAAACGATTCTTTCATTGAATGTGAGCGAGTTGAAGTTGAAACTGTAGATGCGATTCTGGTGGAACTTCTCAGGAAAACAATGATTTTTCAATTCCAATATTCGATTCTCCAAAACGAAGGGAATCAAAAATAATGTAAGGTTAGAGTTGATCCCCTTCCACAAGCTTTGATCATTGTTAAATTTAGGTGCATAAATGCCTTCTTTTTCATTAGACTACTTGATAATTTTTAAGCGTACCTTTTTCATTGTTACTTGATACTTGATTGAAGATGCATCAATATCCATCCACCTTTGGCATAGTTATCAGGTATTGTTTCATAAGTCATTAGTTCAATTTTCAACCATGTGAGTTTGATGGAATCCGCATTGAGATTTATACATAAAACGAATGAACAAATATCTCTTACCTCTTTATTAGCGTCACCTTCCATAACTAGAACTACATCTTGGAGTATGGTCACTTGTCACTTCACCTACCTCGCCAAGAATACAGAAAATTTTGAAATTTTGGTTTCCGTTTTCTCTCCGACCTCCGAAGAAATAACACATATACCACTCACACTCACTGACACAAGTGACACAGTCAAGAGTCAAGGTTCTGATACCTAACCTCATTTGCACCAATGGCTGCTTCAGTTCGAGAGTGTGCTGCTCCGGTGGTCCTATTGGTTCAATTTGACAAATGTTATTTCTCAACCAATAATCAAGCTAGAATTTGTTACCTAGCGCAGAAGATTCTCAAAACGAAAACATTAAGCACAATAAGCACTTATGCTGAAACAAGCGTACATCAGAAATCTGCATGAATCATAATGGAGTTTGGGCGAAGAAGTTTCCTTTTGTGTAAGCAGGACATAATGACATAAATGAAACCGTCTCGTCTCTCATTCAACTCACAGACATGACACACACACTGGCCATCGATAATCCATCCGCCTCGGAAAATAAACCTTTGCCAAGTTTTAGATTTCAAGCGATTAATTGGTTCTGAATTGCATCACTGAAAAGAAATAATTAAAAAATGTTTCGAATGGGCCAATAGACGCACGAATCCGTCAAACTAGCTCACTCAGCGATCTCAAGCTTGAGATGAGTACCTAATGTTATTTTGTAGCGGTAAATTTAACAGTCTATTCGATATTTTTCGCTAAATTTAGAAACATGCATTTTTAATATTCAACATACAGTATTGTCAAAATTTCATGACAGTAACGTTTCTTGAAAAAAAATTTTTATCATTTAAACTTAGTTCTCGATATCTCTCGAAAGATAAACGAAACGCCTTGCATATAGAAATGTTTCAACAGGAAAGAACATTATCAACACAGCAATGTTACCCACGAAAGTAACTGACAATATTTCGAAATTTGTGTATTTAACAATATCACTGTAACTTAGTTATGAAATATTTCGAAAAAAGAAATAACTAACTTACAGCAATATTTCTAAAAAAATTGTTGTGCAATATTTCAATTGGCATATCTGACAACATCACCGCAACCTCAATCATAAACATTTCAGTGGAAAGCAAATCACAAGTTAATGGAATGTTTCCTTGATGAACAACTCACAATGTTTCAACTGAACTAACACAGTAATATTACTGTAACTTCCCCAGGAAACATTTCAATCGGCGTCTATATGTAATTTGCAGAAATGTTTTGCAAGGTTCTGTGCTCAGTGGGACGCTTCTTCTTTTCTGTTGAAGTTGTCCGCATGTTTTTGGATCTCTATTGCCTCCCGTACCAGTCGGCTATGGTAACCCTGGTTGGGGGCAATCAGCTTAGCATTTTCAAACAGAATCCTGTGGTCACCCTCACTCAGTGCGTGTTCCGCCACCGCCGATTTGTCGGTTTGCCCCAGCCTGCAGTTCCTCTCATGCTATATGAGCCTTGTTTCCATGGATCTTTTCGTGTTACCGATGTAAACCTTCGCACAAGTGCACGGTATGCGATAAACCCCTGCTGCTGACACTGGGTCTCTTTTGTCTTTAGCCGACCTGAGGCTAAAAAGATCCATGGGAACAAGGCTCAAAGAGCATGAGAGGAACTGCAGGCTAGGGCAAACCGACAAATCGGCGGTGGCGGAACACGCACTGAGTGAGGGTGACCACAGGATTCTGTTTGAAAATGCTAAGCTGATTGCGCCCAACCAGGGTTACCATAGCCGACTGGTACGGGAGGCAATAGAGATCCAAAAACATGCAGACAATTTCAAAAGAAAAGAAGAAGCGTTGAGTCTGAACAGAATTTGGAATCCCATTCTGAGGAAATAAAAAATATCTAATGAAATCACGGCAGGTAGTGCGGCAACTAATAATGATGATTATTCCCCAAACCCGACAGAAGTAATTAACACTCCAGACTACCTGCATCAATATAAATACGCCTTAAGAAATCGAAACGTTTAGTCTTCGGAAATGAGTAAGCCTCTGAAGAAGCTAGCCACTCGCGCTAGCGAAACGTCAGGAAGAAATTCCAAAGAACGACGGCATTCAAGCCCGAAGAAAAGTAGTTATACTAATAACCTCGGCCGCGAAAGCCTTAACCATTTTGTCGATTTGAAAAGATTTTCCTATTTGTTTCCAGCGGCATATCTTCGTTGGTTTTCACTAAAGACGCCCAAGCTTTGTATCTTCACTCGTCTTCGGAATTGCAGCGGCTCTCCTTGGCAGCCAACAGTATCACGATGGCACGCTGTTATTTGCCGTTGCCGTCCGGCGTTAGAGACGATGGTGCTTCCGAAGAGGGTACCGTAGAACAGTCAGAAGATGTGTTGGAAACTTCCACAGACACCCCTTTAGTCAATGGTAATGCCGAGAGTAAAGAAGGCAGCGTAGCTGATAAGGTATTATTGCTACTTGATTTTGAGGGGGTAGTTCTTATCTATTATATGAAATATCTTCAGCGTGGTATCCCATTTGATAACCAAAGAATGAAATGGAATGAGTAAATATCGATTATTGGTTAAAGTATATTTATCCGATAGGATATAATATTTGGGCATACATAATATGTTAGATTACGCAACCAGAGAATAAATATATCTACTCACGATTATTTTGAATTTGTAATTGATTCATAGACAAAACTCCAACTTTCATTTTATGTTTTACTATCAATGGAGGACTTCGTACTTTTACTTAAGCAACTTGTGAATGAAAGCCTCTGATGATAAGCACTGTGACCAACTAAAAAGTTGATGTTCGAATCATGAACCAGACCTAAGTAAATTAGAATTTGACATAATGGTTGTCAAAATTGAAAGTAGAATGGCAATGGACCAATGACAGATGTTTCAGAAAGCTCAAAGTAGAAGTTGGAGGTTATTTCAGCCGTTGTATAGGTTAATTTTTTGTTAATTTGATACGAAAGGGATTAACTTTGTATTTCATAAATAATTTTCAGCGCTTTGGCAGTTCAACCACCATATTTTTCCATCATTTTTCTTTCAAATCCAACAAGATACTAAGTATCATGCACAGTTTGTTTTGTCTTGTTCAGTTTGTTCGACTTACAGTACTCCTCCTGTAAATATTCTGCTGAACTAAATATTTCCATCCAGACAGTCCCCCTGACTGACATATTATTTTAAAATTTAAAATCGAGCTCTATCACATTTTTTATGGTTTATCATATTTGGTTATTTCCACATTATACATTATCTTTGAACCTTTCTAATATATAAAGAAACTTTCCTTAGGGTCACCTCTGCAGATATAAGGATTGAATATTCATAAACTCTTTAACACTTGAGATGATATAATGTATGTCAGTCGCTCATATTCATTTTTTCAGTCTGAAGATGTCAGATCGAACGGCGACGAAACGTTGCATAACGTAACGGTTTCAAGCAGCGTCGGAGACATTACCATAGACAGCGTCAAAGATCATTTGGGTTCAGGTGAGGAAATAAACAGACGAATATCGGGCTTGTGTGTCACAAAGACTGTTACGACCATCATAAGTAGTAGTCAGGAAGGTGTCGTTACAACATCTAGTACCACATCTACCACCACCAATAACCAGGAGAATAGTGAGTACGCTTTTGTCTTTGAGTTTTTTGCTGTTCATTTGTGTTGTGTTCATATCGTTGTGCTTTGAAGATGATTGATTCATTAGGTGATGTCAGGATGGTCAGCTCATTGTAGAGAATTCGTGAAGTCATTTCGTTTTTTCATAAGTTTATGAATTTATAGAGATCATATCACTTTCCTCAATCTCTTTTTGAAATCTATGAAAACCCTTTAGAATTGGAGAATTTTCAAAAGACATTATTTTAAATGAATACATTTTTCCAACATGAATTTTTTCAGTATTGCTCATTTGCAAAAATTGCTCTTGAATCAGTTTGTTGTTCAAACATTTCCCAATTGATTTAGTGGTCTCTGTTCAGGTTTGAAAAATTTCAGTGTTCATCATTTTCTTTGCAAACATTTTCATCTTGAGTTTTGATTGCAGAACAAATTAGTATCCTAGTATGTTTTTCTTTTAATTTGCTGTGCATATGCCTTATGAATCCTTGATTATTAATATTTCTTTTATATATCAAGACAGCTGAAGATTTCAGATTTTACATCTAGGTTGAATAAAAATTTTTGTATATTCTAATGTAACATATATATTTTATAATAATTATTTGAATAATTTTTCCACTGAGTCTTCAAAAACTTCATACAATAATTTTTCACTAAGTATTGAATATTTTTGTTTGATAAAATGTTGTGAACTCATCTCGAACCCAGGAAATTACTAAAATTTCCTTTTGGTAATTTGAATTGACAGTCATTTTTCCCCTAATTTTTCCAGAATCAACTATGTATTTAATCATCATGTAAAAAGTAGAATGTTTCTTGAACATAAAATATACTACTTTCATTCTCAGCTTCCAAATTATATCTACTCATGTAGTACAAAGTACAACTGACTTGTACCAATACTATTTCACCTAACTTACAATTAAAAACTTTGAATCAAATATTAGTGTGTCTGTTGTTGTTCAGTGAAATTGAATTTTGAATCAAGATGTACAGGTGATGAAAAACGGGTAGGCTTTTTGTAAATCAATATTTTGTTCAAATTTCATTTTTCACAAATAAAAGTCCCACTCATTATCATTTATAGTTTTTTTTTAATAATAAAAAGAAAGAAAGTTTATTTCCTTGATTTATAATCTGTCATCTTACAAAGTCATCACAATTCTTGATTGTTCTTTATATTATTTTTTTTTAATTTTCTTTATCATTACAATTTTTGAATTTATAACAAAGAAATTCAGATCGAAAATGCTACTCAAAATTGTGATGACTGGCGTTTCACCTTGCTTTAAATGTATTTTGTTTTTGTTGTTGCTTTGTAGTCATAGAAAATCTGGAGGACGGATCAGGAGAGAAGTTAGAGGTTAGCTATCTTCAGAATCTTTGATAAATAATGCTAGTGTAGGTTCGTAAGGAATACTAATATTTCTAACTCTGTATTAACAGGTGGTGGTGCTTTAATATATTTTAAATTATTTTTTTATCGAAAAGAAAACTGATGAGATTCAAATTTACATAATATTTGTAAACTTTCATTCATGAATTATTATTTTCGATTTTAAAAAAGTAGTACCCAGAAAAACTTTCATTTATCAAAATATAGAATGAGGAAATATCTAAATTTCAATCCCTATAATTAATACCACATTGGAAATAAAATAGACACTATTTAGTATTGAGCTCAAGTCCAGAAACTTGGCCGATATTCAAAGGTAAGTTCCTAGTAAGACAACAACCTATTATTTTATAGCAATTGTTGAATTTTCTCTTGAATGTGCTGCACATTCCTTGTGAATAGTGAAGGAACCTCACTCTTTGAAATTCATTTTCCTTTTTTCATTATTTTTTTCGTATTTTTTTGGTGGATGAATTCTTTCTCCTTAGATTCCAATATTAATTCCTATTTTCTCCGATGGTGGTAGGTTGAGAAACCAAAAAATCTAAGGAGAAAGAACCTCACTTATTATTGAAATGAAACTGTTGAATTTCTCTTTATACTACTCGCTGAATATGCATACTTTTGTTCTTTTGTTTTGTAAAAACCATTTCCAATCGACTTGTAAATATTTTAGCGAATTCCTTTGGATTTTTTCGTATAATAATTTCTCAAATACAAGAAATCCTACCAGAATTCAAAACCAATTGCTAACATTCCAGAAATAGCTCATATTTCATGTATTTGAACATCCTACATGATAATGATTGGTAATTATTTATCTTTCCCAGCTTTGTCTTACTTTTTATCCAAACGAGTGTTGCCTTTTACGCATTGCAAGAAATAAAAATGGATTTTCAACGTTGAATATTTATTTATCGTTTTTCAAAATGATCTTGTTCGTCATGTTGAACGACAGGTCGCGCTGCATAGCGGTCATCAATAGAACTTGAGTATACCCCGAAATCGACCTCTCCGTGATCATTGCTTGTACCAAAAGTAAACGTCACGTTGACTCTGACTGACGCACAGTATACCATAGCCATACAGTAGGGACACTTGAATGTCGATCATTTGTTATCAAGGGGCAATATTCTGTGCGGAATACTGAATAGTAATTAAAATGTCATTTGCATGTTGAAGTGAATATTTTGTATACAATAACATTTGAAATAAATGTGAATTTCTCGAGTACCTATAATAATTCCAAACATTCACATTATTTGTGTACGAATACAGGATAAAGTTGTTTGATAAAGGGAAAGATTGGAAAGTATACAGGGTAGGTTCACTAATTTTATCATTTATAAAATGAAACTGTCTTATCAGGGCCTTGACTCTCATACCAGGCTATCTCTAATAAACCTTCAAACCTTATCCGATAGACGCAAACTCGCCTTGAGTTCCTTTCTTTACAAAATATTAAACAGCCTCATCGATTGCTCCGAAGTTCTAGGGAAATTGTTCATTCATGCCAATCCCCGTAACACTAGAAATAGACAATTATTCTACCTGCAGAACCACCGTACTAATTATGGCAGCACTGCGTTCACCACCAAACTTCAGATGAACTATAATGAAAATTTTCTGTCAGTCGACATTATGAATTTGTCATTCAATCTTTTTAAACGTCAAACAACTGCGATATTGAAGCAAGATACCTGATCTTGCCCTGATGATATTCCTCAATGATATTGCTTGTGATATACTCTTTCTCTTTTTTTTTTCTTTCGTTTGTTTGTTCTTGTTTGTTATGTACCATATGGAATTTTATATATTCTGTAGTGTACTATCTTGAATAAATAAATAAATAACACCTCGACATGTCAATCTGCCGAAGTTGGTGTTCTGTGGCGATTGTCTCTACTGTATGACTATGATATACTGTTGTACCGAAGTAAACCTCACCAGCACGCCTTTGAAATTTCTATTTGCTGTGCAAACAAATATGATTTTTTAAATGAGTTTTGGTGATTTATTGCATTATGCCAGAGATGGGATTCGTCAATATATTGATGAAGCTATTACTGATTTCAACCATTTAATATATTGCAACATTAAACAAGAAGCAGAAAAACAAGTTTTCTTATTATAACACAAATTAATTCGCACATATCCATCAAAACATCCCAAAATGGCAGAAGAACGTTTTGGATGAATTTCCTTGCTAATTTTGCACCGTCTTATTCATTCTTTGCGAATATTATCATTATAATTTGGTAATCCATGAAACACTAATCCAAAATTCTTTCACAATTGAAAACACTACATATGTAATGATTTTCACATTCTTCTCTGTTCCCTATTTAATAATTCATGTTCGAATTTGAGTACTGAAACGGGCTTTACTTTGAATCAAGCAATAGCTGCTGCCTGGCGTGACCTATCGAATTCGAGGTCTGCTCTAATTTGAACAATGACCGCTACGTAGCGTGGCATGTCGCTCAACATGACGAATTGATATTCACTGTCACACGTGCTAGAAACAATAAAAAATGATCGTTCGATCTCGGTACTATCGACAGTGTTGCCATGTTATTATTATGCATAAAAGGCAGCACTTGTATAACGTATAACAATCCTTATAGCGTAGATTATTGCCTTTCAAAGAATCGGAAGAGCATTTCTCCAATTGCTAATGAAATTTCTTTACAGATTAAAGAGATACAAGTGAGTGATATATTGCTGCGAGCTCCCTTGGCATTGGCTGAAGATGAATCCTGAGGCTATCTAGGGTCAGAGAAAACGGTTAACAACATGCCATATCAACATGATCAGTATTTCGCGTTAACATATTTGATTCTACTATCGCGATTTGTTGTAGTACAAATTATTTTAAAGTATAGTGTTATAATTTTTATCTTTGTGTTATTGTTTGTCACTTTACAAAAGTATTGTTCGTGTACTTATTTTAGGTATAAGAAAAATCGGGACCATTTTCATTTCTAAATTCGTCGATGTTGATACGAAATGCTGTTCAAGTTTTGAACGCTAGATTAAACTATTGTAATAAAATTTTTATATTTATCTCATCATATCATTACTGTCTATTAGTATGAATAAAGCATTTTATTGAGTTCAGAATGTCGAACAAATCATGACTGATTCGGAAACTTTGAGTAACCATCTGCTTTTTGATTTCGAATTTTCATTTTCAATAAATATTAGGGTACCACTGTTTTGGTATAAATTCATCCAAGATCCTCAATATTTTCCACAGTTACTCTGTTTAATTGAAGAGTTGTGAACAGATTGAATGTTTATAATTTGTTATATTTATGCATATTTTTTAACAAACTGTGGTTAGAAGATAGCAGCTTTTTTTACAAAATACGGTGGAGGTTTTCGAATGAATGTGTGAATGAAGTTTTTACTAACAGAAAACATTGCCTTGAAATTTTGTTATATTTTATATTCATATTGTATTCACATTTTATTAGAGTTTATATTTATGATCATTTCACTTTGCAGAGAACATCACTACAGTGAATAAATTTTTTATCTAAACAACTTGTATTATTACCCTCTCTTCTTGGGGCAGGTGAGGAAATTTTTATTTATAATGAAATGAGGTTGGGGTATTTTTCTTACCTACCATGAAAACTTTTCACCAACCATTCACAGCAGTTTGTGGATAATTCTTTCCTGTTTTATGTGAAAAATTTTGTTACATTACGGAAAAAGTTCCCAAATGAGATAATGTCAAGGTTTGTTTGCATCCATAAAAGCTCAAAATCTGGACTGTGCTCGTCTTGTATTACTTTTTCCTACAGAAGTTGTGTAAATCCGTGAAAATTTAATTTTTTTGTCGGGCTCAACCCCCGTCCGCCAAAGTTCTGGGTACACTGTAGTTCAACAAAAAAAAAAAACAATGATGCAGTGAATGTTTGTCAAATTGATTAATAACTATGGAAGTACGACTTCTTAGGGATCCTGCCTCCACGAAGTCATAGTCTAAGATCCTGCTATAAAACGACCTTCACCGAGCTGGTTAATGGATGAAAGATATTTTTTATGAAATAAAATATGTCAATAAATATATGCGAATGGGTTGTCTAAAAAATTTAAGTCCAGAATATGATTAATTAACAATTGAATTTTTTATTTTTTTTTAAATTACACTGGTTCGGTTGATTAACAAATTCCATTCCAATCGAAAATAAGAAAGCTATAGAATATACAAACGTTAGGTTGACTATTTATTTCCCGTCACAACTCTTATGGGTAGAATAGAATAGAATTTATTCATCTATGAAAGTAATACATAGTTGTACAAAGCCAATACCATGTCCACTTTATAAGACTAGTCAAAACAAAAGTTATGTCAAGTATAAACAAACGACATTCACATAAAACAAATAAACAAACATACATTTAATTTTTATATTTGGTACTATTACCCAAGATTGGAAATATTCATCTATGGTATAAAATGCATTTTTTGACAGATGAGTGTATAGGAGTGATTTGAATGTTTTGTATTCACTGAAATGATCTTCATGGCAATATTTATTCTTGAAATGATTATAAAACGAAATACCTATACATGTGAGAATTTTGTCCAATGGTCAATCTTGAGAAAGGTTGATGCAAGTTTTCCATTATTCGAGTGTTATATTCATGATAAGAGTCATTTGTTGGTATATCCCGTATGTGATTTTTTATATATAAAATTGTATTGAATATATAAAGCGATGGAACTGTCATGATCGATAATTCAACAAATAATGGCCTACATGATGATCTCCTACTTATTCCTTTCATGCATCTCATAATTCTTTTTTGCATTCTGAATATTTTATCAGTATAACCTGAACTTCCCCAGAATATTAAGCCATACGACATATTTGACTGCACTAAACCGTAGTAGACCAGCAGCAATATGTCGAAGGACACGGTATTTCTCAGCTGCCTCAGTACAAAACAAGTCTTACTAAGTTTGGTATGTAATAAGTTTATGTGACTTTCCCAACTCATTTTATGATCAATGCAGAGACCCAGAAATTTAGTAAATGAAACCTGTTCAATCTTATTGTTATTTATTTTTATCAGAGAGCTCGAATCATACTTTGTTTTTAGGAAGGAATGATATGAAGTTGGTCTTATTAATGTTTATTAGTAAGCCATTTACAGTGCACCATGTGTAAAACTCATTGGCAACAGTATTGGCTGTATTCAGTGCTACATCCAAGTTTTTTTTAGATATCATCATAGTGGTATCATCCGCATACACGATCTTGTGAGCTTCTTCACACGATAGACCAATGTCGTTCACAAAAAGTATGAACAAGACTGGACCCAGTATTGATCCCTGCGGGACTCCCACGTTCACGACTCTCTCGTCAGATTTGATGTTGTTGAGCATAACTACCTGTTTACGGTCTTCAAGATAAGATTTTATCCAGTTGAGGGGTGTTCCCCTTACACCAAAATGATACAATTTTTGAAAAAGAAGGTAGTGATTTACCGTATCAAATGCCTTAGTCAGATCGAAAAAGAGTGTGATAGTTTGTTTCTTTGTGTTCAAGGAATCGTAAACGTGGGAACACAGGTCTGCGATAGCAGGGCCAGTCGACTTACCTTGGCGAAAGCCATGTTGAAAAGTGCCAAGGATTTTTTGCGATTCAATGAAATTGGTTAGCCTTATGTTAAACGCCATATCTATTATTTTTGCAATCTGGCTTTGTATACAAATATTTCTGTAATTGTTGGGGTCATCTTTTGATCCTTTATTCTTGTAAATCGGTATAGATTTAGATATTTTGAGTACATCGATATATTTACCTGATGTAAAGGATTCATTGATCATGTATGCTAATGGTACACCTATGAGATCTTTCACGTATCTCATGACTTTGCCACTGATTCCATCTACTCCAGCCGACGGTATAACTGTAGTTTTATCAATTATGATTTCAACTTCATGTGGGGAGAATGGAGTGAGAAAAAAAGTTTTTTGGTGCATAGGTGACATTTTCAACCTAGTGTAATCTGGTTTGGGACATGATACATTTCCAAAAGAATCACTAGAAACGTTACATATCTCGTTTACATTTAATATTCTGTTATTATTGCAAATGAGTTCGTTACAATTTGTTTTATTCGATAGACCCCTTTTTTCATTAATTATTTTCCAACTTTCCTTTGTTATACTGGAGGAACTCTGTAGCCTCTTATTGTTGTAGCTTAATTTTGCTTGTTTGACTTTTTCTGCATAAATTAGTTTCAGTTGTTTGAGTTTTACTTCAATTATACTATTGTTTGTTGTCTTGGCAATGTTAGTCATCTCACATAACAATTTATGAAACTCTTTTATTTCGTTGTTGAACCATTTTTTATCATCCCTGCGGGCCACTACTTTTTTAAGACTAAAAGCATTGTTATAGTGGTACAGAAACGAGGAGAAAAATTCGTCAAACATAGCATTAACCTCAGTTGAACTGAGGCAGGTATAAACAGATAAATCGAAAAATAAAAAAATACTTTTTTTATTTAAAAAAAATATAAATTTTTTGATATTACTCTTTCTTGCGAAATTATCGGTAATTTTTATGCACTCGTGCAATTATAACCGATAATTGTTCTCTATAAAATGTTTCAACTAATGAATACCTAAGAAAATATTTTCCCCTATTATCGAATTCAGTGATTTTTTGCAGCCATCCTTGGTGTGTGAAAGCGGGATTTAATTGAGAATTGAATCCAGTGGGACCACTTAGCTCGTGACAGAAATAACGCATGTAGATCATTTACAGAGAGCTTGCTTATTTAAATGTTGAGTTACTTTTTCTTGTCTCTAAATAACGGGTTAATATAAGGATGGGACAGTTACTTTTTTATCTATACCCGTACTATAATAATACACACTTATATATGCCCATAATCCGTTTCATAATGAGATCCATTATGATACAGATTTTTCATTAGGATGCAGACTTCCAATCAATAGAAATCCATTATTTATCAATCATGCTATGCATCCGATGTTTGTCAAAATCAGTAGGTATTTAAATTCTCATAGCTAAACTTCGATATGATAATTATATATTATTAAGATTTCTGATATCAGCGATCTAGAAAAATAACCGGGACGTGTCACTACGTCGAATTCCCACTATGTCGAATTCCCATTACGCCGAATTCCCACTACGTCGAAAAGCATCCCCACCACTTACGTCACCAAAACACGATCGTTATCGAAGCTGGATCCCATTCGACGTAATGGGAATTCTACGTAGTGGGAATTCGGCGTAATGGGAATTCGACGTAGTGATACGCACTCAAAATAACCATATCAACTCCACACATGTTGAAAAAAGCAGAACGTGCAGTACAGAATATATTTCCCCAAAAGTTCAAAAAGTGTGCGAAAAACTATATCAACGGTATCTCGCATCATTTTCGATAAAACTCAGTAAGGTAGCTTGTGGCGATTCGTCTGGTGTAGAAAAAAAAGCGTATGCACCTCTCATCTAATGGTTATTATTACGCTCGCGTAAACCTAACGAAACTCGCCTTCGACTCGTTCCCGGTTAATGCTCGTGTATTAATAACCATCATTACATGATCGTTGCTAAATATTCTACTATAGACTATAGGTACATTAAAATATTGAGAACGTTTTTTTTTCCTCATTTAATGTTGATTTTACCTGAAGCAGAAACGGAGAAAATCACAGTTATGGCAACACTGAACTAGCCTTCAACATTGGCCGCGTCTAACAGCTTACAGCGCTTGGAGTCGCTTTACAAAATTCGACATTTCACCACAGAAAACTGTCAAATTTTGTGCAGTGGCTTGGAGCGCTGAAAGCTGTTAGACACGGTCAATGTTTTGACATTTGAATTTCTACCTATGTTCCATGCTATCCAACTGCTTCATATTTACGAACGCTGCTATGCTGTTTGGCTATCCTGCTTTCATATGAAACTGCTTGCGACTTCCAATCTACATGACCCAACTAATGAAAAAATGCGTTACCAATCAGAATAATGTGCAGAAAAAGCCCTTCTGACCAAATTTGAAGGATCATAACCTCTGTACAAAGGAAAAACACCACGTTTTTACTACAGATTTATGTTCTACGCATCAAAACCATAGAAATTTCAAATTATGGAGTAGCCGTCATGACAGTTTTCCACATAACACGATTCGGAATACATTAAAGGAAGATAGGAAATACACCATGAAGAGATATCGTAAAGGACACAGTGATAATTTTATACTTTAATGACTCGGTCCTTCACAACTTCTTTATCTGCTACCTAGAGTTAAAAATGCATTCAAATTATACAGGGTAGATACGACCTGATTAAGATCCCATTTAAATAATCGGTGCTGAGAATGGACATCCTGCCATTTGCTGGAGTGAAAGCACAGTCTAAGCAGCGATTATTTTAACGGACTGTTTATCAGGTCATAAAGGAACCGCGAACCGCCCTCAAAGTATTCTTTTTTGCTAATTGCGCAGTTTTTTTCCTCTTGGGGTCAGTTCATTAGTTTGAATATCTATGATCAAAACATTTATGTACAATATATTTTTTTCAAAAGGCTTGGGTTAGGGGGAAACAAACTCTTACTCAAATGTTGATTTAGAAGGCTGCTGCTGAAAGAGCTAGTCCATCTCGATAATACGAGATTCACATGACACCGTTTTTTTCCAGATATACGCCTTTTACTCTTTTGTGTTAGTCGCATCAAATATAGTTTTTTTTTGGATATTGGCAACAGTGCTATCTTCAATAATTTTACTATTTCACAGTTGTCTAGAATGTGTCAAGTTGAGCACTATGAAAAGGAAAATCATCAGGTTCCACTTCGACATAGTTATTTCAAAATAATGACATATCTGTGATAAAACGTGAATTCTAAACTGTTTCATTTTTAATTATATCGACATTTCAACTCCAAAGTGTCTGTGAAAAGTGAGAATAACTTGGCTAGATAACGTGAAATTTCCTATGATAGTTGGCTAATATATAACATGGCCGCCTAAAGACGACTACATTTCATGTCTTTTGTTGTGTAAATTGTATTTTATAAAAAGTAATGGAGTTGCGAGTCGGTAATAAATATAGGCTTGGCCGAAAAATAGGTTCGGGCTCCTTTGGAGATATTTATCTGGGTAAGTTTTGACATTTTCAATGACATTTTTTCGTTGTAAACAAAAGGTTGATGGATCAAAAACCATTCAATTACAATCCCAAAATATACACTCTCCTTGTTTCAGGAACCAATATATCTACTGGGGAAGAAGTAGCCATCAAATTAGAATGTATCAAAACAAGACATCCACAACTACATATAGAATCAAAATTTTACAAAATGATGCAGGGCGGAGGTAAGTTTTTTTTGTCATGACTTTACAGGTGTGTACAGTGACTTCTCTGAAATTCCTAAAGATTGCACATTGCCCTCTGAAATACATTGACAAATGTTATTACTCTTCCTGTTGCCTCAATTTGTTCAAGAAAACAGGTGTTCTGGCTGGTCATTACCTAGGTACTTGAATGGTGTTTGAGAAAAGTTTATTAATGAATGAATTCGGTAATACTTCGGTCGCTATGAGCACCTTTTTTTCGAAATTTTTTTTTGTGGAACTTACGTAACTCGGTCTCCTCTACAATAAATGTAAATGAAATAATCGGCGGTCTCTTATATTTTCGGAGATACAGGGCCTTTTTGGTGTAAAACTTCACAATTTTCCACATCAAATTTCTGTTGTTTGAACACACAAAATTCCTTCTTCTTCTGATCAAACACCACACACTCTCTTATTTACTCGTTTTTAACATTTTCAAGCATAAAAAACCATTAGTTTTCCAAAAAATGCAATTAATTTCAAACCATAACCAATTTGTTGTGATGTCATAGTGCAATGACAGTAGAAAGTGATGTATTTGCAGTGTTGCCGCTCTCATTGTTATTGTTGAGAACTGAATGCATTAATGTTGACTTTTAGAGAAAGTTGGATTTTTTGAGAAAATAAGGTTTTTTTCTGCTTAAAAATGTTGAAAACGAGTGAATAAGAGAGTTACTAACGTCTGATCAGAAGAAGGAGGAATTTTGTGTGTTCAAACAACAGAAATTTGATGTGGAAAATTATGAAGTTTTACACTAAAAAGGCCCTGTATCTCCGAAAATATAAGAGACCGCCGATTATTTCATTTACATTTATTGTAGAGGAGACCGAGTTACGTAAGTTCCACAAAAAAAATTTTCGAAAAAAAAGTGCTCATAGCGACCGAAGTATTACCATGAATTCTTATGAAACTGTCAATATTTATGAGAATAGAGAAAAATTGATTTTAGTAAAGTTCAATCACATCCCCTGTACTCCACCACATTTTGAAACTCACCTATCCAAATCAAGAAATGTAATATGTGGTTTTACTTAGTTTAATGTGTAAAAAGAAAAATGAAATCACTTTCTAGTAGGTATTCTTATTCTATACTACAGCTGGCATTTTTATTCATTCCGAGTGTATTGCAATCAGTTAATAGGTTTGTTCATTTGTGACAGTAAATCTGATCCAAACAGTTTTTTTACATCTGTTCATCTCACTCCAACAATATTAATTCATATGTCTTTCTCGTTCGAAACTAGCGGCTCCGATCAGCTTTACTGACACAAACGAACAAACCCTATGGGTTTGAAAAAATTGCTGATTATTAACAGCAAAATAACTCTGTTCGGGGGATTTTTTTAATACGGAGATAGTTTCCGGAGTGAGTATTGAGACACAAAATCTGAAATGGGATGGGTATGCTTTCCCAGCTCGTTCTGAATATACTGTGAAAAACAAATTTCCAGATACGCAGAAAATTACGGGCGGAACAGACGTTTCGTTAGGTGCCATTCACGCCTCATTCCACCTTCTTCAACACTTCTCTGAATTATAGATGTTTTTGATTATGTAACTCGAACCGAAATTTGGGGGGTTAGAAAAGGCCGGAAAAGGCAAATGAACGCGCGTTAGTATGAAGTGGGGACACCTAACTACGTAAAACAATGTGTTCTGATCAGTTATTTTGCACAAAGGAAATACCCTCTTTCTGGACTTTGAAGGGCTATGAAGAGGGTACACTGCGTTTTAACTTGAAATCCTCTCGTAAAAAAAGTAATACAAGTACAATTTTTTTTCCAAAAGGCTCTGGTGTGACACACCTCTTTTCCATTTTCTTGCCTGGAATTCAACAAATTTTCATACATTGCTATGAATCTTAAAGCCAAGAAAAATTTTTGGTCTGTGAAATATAAGTACATGGGGGAAAAATACTTGTGACTAAATACTTGAATCCAGCAATAATAAAACTTCACAAGAATTAGTATGTTTGTATTCATAAGTAACGAAAATTTTCAGATGTGATTCCCAAATTTATTTCAGTTCCGTCACTTGACACTCCAGTACTTATGCTATGGACAATTTGGTGATTCAAGCTTAATATGCATCTGTTATAAATTATTAGTTGAACAGATCGTGGTCTATTGAGATATTGAATAAAGAATTTTGTGAATTAATCAATCTTCTGAGAGTGATTTACACATATCAAAGGAGAGCTTTTATAGATTTTTTTAGTTTCCTCTTTCATAGAAATTTGTATTTCATTGATTCGGAGGAAAAAATCTAAAAATACTTCCCCAAAAATTTTTCTACTATCCCCTGTATTTAAAAAATTGTACCGCTAGAAAGTGATGGCATAGTGGTGGACTTTATCTTTTCATATAGCAGCATCATCTTGAACATGATTCATGCTGAATCATTCGGCCACCTAAAAATTTGTTATGTCTTCTATGACTGTAAACCATTCTCTTCGATTGAAAACATTCTTCAGTAAGCTACTGTACTAATTGGGCATATAAAGGTTAAGTTTCTGACTTTGTTTGTAGGGAGAAATTTTCGGAAATACTGATCCGATTATGAAAATTATTTCACTAACAGAAAACGACACTATTCAGGAGTGATATAGACTATATTTCATTATGATCGATCAAAAAAATCCAGTTAAAATAAAAGTAAATGTAGATCAAGTCGGAGAAAAGCCGGCGAGATGTGACGCTCTACCGGTGTGCACTGACTAAACGGTTCGGTTCGACTTCTACGCAGACGAAGTCGCGGGCAAAAGCTAGTCGCTTATAAAAAAATAAGACATATATGCCTTTCTCCAAACTTTGAACGGCTATTGCTCACGCTCAAATACAGTACAGAATGTTCTGTTTCAATAATTAGAGGCTCGAGTAGAGGTAACCTTCAAGCCTTCTTCCTTTAATAAAACTACTATTCCACCGCTTGATAATCGAAATCACTATTCAATATAAGTAACTGAATTGATTTCAACTACAATTGCCTTCGCCAGGAACATGATTTTGAAGATTCAGTTTTGAAGTACCAGTGAATCCCACTAAGCTCAGTATCCTCTTATCGTCTTTGAGTGTAGTTTTTACTGTGTGATGAAAGTATCGGATACTCGATACTTTGAATGAAATACTGTGAATCATCCATAATTTGCATAATCAATATCAGAAACAAAATAAGGTTCAACTGGCAACAGGTGGGGAATAGAAAATCTAGTGAGTACATTTGCATTCCCCTCTGGAGACAATAAGACCTATGCCCACCCCTTGTAGTATGCTGTTTGAATGAAATAAAAAACAGGTGCTGGGAAATAGGTCGAATAAATTAGTTGAAAGCAATGGTAACTACAAAAGGTCATAGTATTGTAGGCCTTGATTTCTTTTGAATGAAAACTGAACAGAAAGCAATGCGTTCGAGAATGTTTTTCATTTCCTTAATCGAATGGATTGCCGCGATGAAAATATTTCGTATTGAAAATCTTTCCCCGTGAAAATTTGAGAACTTTGTCGTGTGACTTTCCTATTTCACCTTCAATATTTTTCAAATAATTTCTCTTTCATCATTCGTTGAAAAATTCTAATACACACGGGTGTATTTTCAAAGATTTTTGTGAATAATATTTAGATTTTACTGGCAAGTCTTGTTCTAATTGGTTATTGTCGAGGTTCATTTTCCTGTAAAAAAGTCAATCGCCAGAAATTTTTTTTTCGTTAATTAAAAATTCGACTGAAAAAGAATCGGCTACCTAAGGGTACAGAGTTGCATTCAACAATTTGAATAGAGTATCAATTTCTCAAATCTTTAGTTTATATCGGTGATGAAGTAATATCCTCATTGTGCTTATTGTACGTAGTAAATAATATAATTGTTGTCTGCAAAAATCAAGGCAGTTCTAGATAATGGTTAAGAAAGATATTCCAAAAATCCGTTTTATAAACGAATTTCATCTACTTACCTTTTCTTTCTTGCACTTTTTACCATCGTCCGAGCCATCGTCCATAGTTATTATATCTATGGAAGATGCTCTTTACGTGCCCAAAAACTGTGTGATAGTCTTCAACTACATTCTAATTCAGATTCAAATGGTAAATTTTCCGCAATAGATATATGCAGTTATAGTTATTTCTTACTGTATTCGGTTACCCCTAGAAATAGTTGTTCCTACTGAGCAAATCTGTCAGATTTCAGTCTTATCAGTTACGTCACCAATTCTAGCGTGATAACATCATCGTTAATATTTCAATAAAAATCTGGTTCCTATGATAAATTAGTCGAGCTTTTTTTCAGTTATCTTCAATACCCTTTTCATAGCTGTTTATGCTCGAGGTTTGTGAACTGTAAAAAATATTCATGAATAACTCTCGCAAATATTTATTTCCAGCTTTCTGTGAAAGTAAATCTGCTGAAATCGTCATTGGAATATTGTTAATTTTGCGTACAGTGGATTGGAATATATGTGCCTTGGTTTAGTTTCCGTGAGCTATATTTTCAAAAACTCCAACTCTTTATTTCATTAAGCTTCATGTTGTTTGAAAACCTCATCGAAAGCATTTTGTTTGATTTTTATTAGCACGTACTTTTGACACGCCCAATAATATCAATGTAAACAGGAGAATCTGGAATTTTTTCAATTTCATCTCAACCAACATATTTACCAATTGAACAAACTGTTCATAGAAAACTGAAAATTAATACTGGAATATCATAGTTTGAATAGAATAGAATTGCTCAGAGTGAATTGTAATAAATTTTTGAGGGTTTTTTTTGCTTTTTCTTCTCCAAATAAAAAAGGAAATACTAAATTTCTATGATTTTAATTCTTTCATAGAAGTTTTGTATTCCTGTTTTTTATATTCGGAGAAGGAAATGTCGACCAGGGGCTTAGTTCATAAAATTCAATTTTTGTAGCTACAAGAGAAACACAAAGAAACACGATGCTAAATAATTATTTTTTACTCGTTTTTTCCTGTACCTACATTGTATATCTCTTGTAGCCAGAAGACTTGTACTTTTATGAAATAGGCCCCAGTCTTTTAAGTTTCATTTTCTCCACTAAAATAGTAAAGTTTCTAAATGGAATAGAAGATCTGTCGTATACGTTTCAACTCAAGAATAAAGCCCTGAACAAGCTGTTGAATTAAAAATCGATTGGTTGCAGAATTGTTTCCTAAACTCAAGAAATACGAAATATTGAATTTGTTTGTATCATATTGTGTAATCCCATATTTTCAAATCGTCCAATTTTTAGGTATCATGTAGTTTTTGGATCTCTGCAGCAAATAACGAATAAATGAATGACATTTCGAAAGATCTGGGAAAGGTGGAAGATGAAGACTATTGGTCAATTTCTGTTATTTCATAGTTTGCTGTAGCATTCATTTGGATCAGAGCCCAAATTTCACTAATGCGATTATCGAATTACTTAGAATATGCGTATATTTTCGGTACAGCGCATGCTACAATCACAGTCTGAGCTACTCGACAATCGAATTCGTGAAATAGAATCTGGGGGCAGCTTTTGAGAGACGTTGGAAAATAATTCTCTGAAAATTTTTCGTTACTTTTCCGTTACTGTCCTTTCTGTTATTGCCAACATAATTTTTATGGGATCGTAATGATTTGCAGTAAACGTATACGTTTGACTCTGAATACGCCTGTCTACTTGGTCAGAGAGGAATATCGACCGAGAGTGAATATTGTTTAAAAACATGTGCGTTTATTATTACAACAAATGCTGTTCATAATGACGGAGCACACGCCGACCACAATAATAGCAATTATTTATCTTTCGTTGACCGTTATCGATAAACTAGATGTACTTGCGCTAAACACTGAACGCTTCAAAGAGCAGTAAGGCGACCTATTCGAACTCCGTTATTGAAAATACAAAACCACGCGTACAATTGGCTAATGAAACATATTCGATTTATGGACGTGTGTCTATTTGTACCTTCAGTGTACGGTACCTTGAGTTTCATGATGCGAAGGTGCAGGTTTGTGACAGAACGTAGGCGAAAATGTTTCAATATTTATGCAGGTCTAAAAGGGAAACTCCAATACTTTCAGAACTAATGAGTGCAGCTTATCCAATCCATTTTGGCACAAACTCAGATACTTCTCCAGTTGCAGACTGGTAGTGTAGACCATGACGAAACAAATAACACCTTGTAGGAATAAAATTCAACACAGTGAACGCATATAATAGGTGTTTTTTCATCTTAGCATACTTCACAGCGATTGCTGGGCATATGCGTTCTCAGTGCTGTGCCAAGATGGATTGGACGATCTGCTGTACATTTCAACGTCTGAATCTCGTCCCTTCAGGCTCCCCACTTTCCATGTCTCAAAAGGTATTATACCAAGTTTAGAACATTGTTCGAAAAGTATCATCTGTTATAAATATTCTCTTTGATTTTTGAATAATTCCTCTATTCCAATATCTATCTTTGATAAAAAAATGTCTCCCAAGAATTTGAGTTATTTGAATAATGCAATCAATATGGATAAGAGGTTCGTTATTTGATGAACATAACGCTGTCCTCTATATTGGTTCAAGAGTCATGATCAAGAATATACCGAGGGGTGTTTCACTTCGGAAATCCGGTGTGCAACATTTACTAAGAATCCAAAAAAAATACGAAGAGAGAAATTGTCAAGAATCTTCAAATATTTGAAATAAAATTAATATATAAGATATGTACCGATCCACCAAAAATATTTATTAAGCTCCAAATTATGTTTTTCCATTCTTTGAAAGTGAATGGCATACGCCTACGTACAAGTTAGAAAATGATAACAATTAACCTGATGAACTTATCAATCATAGCCGCTTTCGTTTCATCACCGATCAGCTTGAACATAACAGGTTTTCGGGTTTTATCCATGAGTCATTCTCGTAGATGAAGTCTAGTATGGTGAATCGTCTCTTCACCACATACATTATTTCATTATTAATTATTTCATACATACAGTATTTCATATTAAGTTCAGTGTTGAAATGAAATCCTCTTTTTCATTAGTTATAATTCCCAACAGAAAACAAGTGACCGAAATACATAGTGTTTACGCTCCCTATTTAACACGCGCGAAGAATATTATAATAAATCCAAAATTAAAAAAATCAACTAGGCCAGTGGTTCCCAAAGTTGTCTGGACTACGAACTACGACCCATCTGAAACAAATTACAAAACTCGGGACCCACCTCTAGGAAATTCTACCGCTACCAATATGAATAAAGGAATTTTTGAAATGAAAAACAAAGTTTAAATATACCCAATCGAATAACTACATTAGAAAGTGATGGATGAAATTGTTTCCTATGTTTACCTATTACAGTTTTGACGTGAACCTCAACTCGAATTCATTTTGATCTCAGTGAGTGTGATGTCTAAGATGTCTAGGAAACCCTGGTGTATCTAGTGTTTCGATATTGTTTAGATTTTCTTGGCAAAAAACAATCGACGATTACTAAAGCTTTCTAATTTTTGTAAAAGGGGCGTTATAATAGCATTTTCGAAAATCTGTCAAATGTCGGTTTTGTCAGATTGACGTAACTTTGAGGTTTATTGTTGTTAATGAAAACAGAAATTATTTCTTCACATTCAACAGTGTTTGAAAGTCTATAAGTAGAATAAGTTTTGAAGTTATTACAAGTACTTTTTCACGATGTGTAGAAGATTTCGTATTTTGTGTGGTCAGTCAAAATCTGGGGATCCAAATATTCTTCTTTATTCAGCACCTAAGGTAAGTACAAAACAAATCGCCCCAAAATAATAACATGAATGTAGCGTTGTAGCTAATTTTATTCGTTTCAGCTTGAGCGAAAGTCTTATATCGAGAAGGAAATATCTGTAGCTTTTATAAATGAGATATTGAAAACAAAGTTTTGTTTAAATAAAGAAAATATCGATGTGATACGTATTTTGAACCGTTGCATAACTGATGTGTGTATCCCCTATTCCAAGACAGTCTATCACTTTCAATACACTAGCATGAACTATGTCGTACATTCTCAGGTGAATGGGCAAAGTAAATTTTCTCGGAATCAAAGTCTACTCTTAAAAACTGAAATAAAACATTGAAAACTTGTAGAGGTAGCAGGTTACAGTGACAGTATTGACAGGTTGTTAACGGTAGGTTTCCAAGTTACATGCACGTTTTCTGAAACGCATTTGATTGGCTGTCAGGGCTGTCGAAATCTCAGTAGGCAAATAATAAACAGTGGAAGAATATTCGGTTGCACATTCCTCTCTACTGAAAATTAAGCTTTATATGTTATATGACTGATCACCATCTACAATAGCGATCTGAAGCTTTTGCGATCTCAGGAATAAAGCAATCGGTTTTCGCCAAGTTTATCCCAAAATTATTCAGGTATAAGTAGATACACCAGGGTTTCCTAGGCAACTTAGTGATGTCCAATTTATTTCGGTATTCGTAGGGCCCACTAAAAATTCACTCGCGACCCAACAGTGGGTCGAGACCCCCCCCCCTCTCCTCCTGAACTAGGTTGAACAATAAAACTGATTCTGAATGAAATACTCGAACATTTGATGAAATTTTGAATACAAAATTCGAATAACTTCAAAAATAAACGGATAGAAATTAAACCAAAAATAATAAAAATGAACAAACAATTTTGAAACCTATTTTCATGATGAGTGTAGTCACGAAGTTTCAGTTTCTTGTATTCGCAATCATCTTCAAGTAAAGACTGTATGAAATGTATACACAAAGGGATAAAGTATTTTTCATTGAACAAAACCTACATTTAGAAAACAAAGTCGGTTTTGTTTGTACGTTGAGATCTTGTTGCTAGTTTGATGCAGGTTTGATGCGGGTCGATATACGAATCAAATTTTAATGAGAAGACTGCCGCACTCTTTCGATGGACCTTCGAGGCTTAAAATAGGCAAATTATTAAACGTGTCATACGAAAATAGCCAGGTACGTTTTTGCTGTCGGCTCTTGATGCATGTGCCGTATGCGAACGAGGCAAAGGACAGAACGGAATAGATAATTTTATCGTCTTTGTTCTCTGTCATAAGGTCGCATGTTTATTATTTTACTTTTTCATTATTTTGTTGATATTTTCATCATGCAACGCATGAATTAAGAATTCCATACGGACAATATGTTATTATTGTGATGGAAGCACGAATATCACTTGTTGCAGACGAAGTTGTTTGCAATCTATTTCTCACAGCCAAGTTCAAAACTAACGTTTATTGCCCAACCTGATTCACGATATGCTATTATTGTTTATTGTCGAATTCCGGAAACGCTAATAGGCCGGGCCAAACCACCAATGATTTAACAAAAGACTTTTTGGGGGCTGTTGAAAGCACTATATCTTATTGTTCGAGTAAAATGTCAAGGTGGAGAGTGGAAGCAACGGGTCAGCAGCAGTTGGTTCACTTCGCACTTGTCAAATCAAGAGTTTCCACTTTCCTTTTCTGAATAAAAAAAAAACTAAAATATGCTTGCTTTGTGTATTTTCGTGATATTTACGTAGTTTTCGATGTGACGTGAAACTTGAATAAATTGTTTACAGCAGTGGTTCCCAAAGTTGTCTGGACTTCGACCCATCTAAAACAAGTTACCAATCTCGGGACCCACCTCTACGAAATTTAACCGTTGGCAATATTGTGAGTAAAAGGATTTTTCAAACACAAATACAATTTTTGGCTAGGTTCGGTTGGTTGGTGCGTCGTTCTACATAGGGCCCAATGAAAATCCGCCCATAGATTGGGAAACCCTAGTTTACAGAATACTGTAGGTGGTTAGTAGAAATATAATGTGTGAGAAAATTCAGAAATTATTTTTTGACTACATATCAATATGAAAATCATTCTCAACTCACAAAAGTCGATAAATAATCATCCCAGCAGCGAGCTTTCAAAATCTACCTCTCTTTACAGTCGATTACCATATCGTAAGCAACACCATATTTGGCACTCTGTGCCTTGGGTTGGATTCAGACAGATCCGATTTGATCGTACGACGATCACTCTTTTGGTCTATCTTAGACCATTCAGGCCATCAACTCTAGGGCCTTCCTACTCCACCATTTCATTAACCCAACTTTCAATTTTTTAGTTGAGCCGTTCAAAAAATGAAAGTGGGGAAGTACATTAAAGAAAGCCACCGTATATAGTTTATAATAATAATTTTTTGTTATAATTCGTTTCATTTTTGCGAAAAGCGAATGAATTCTCATTGAATATACTTTGCTTTGAGCATTTTTTCCTTGTTTTTTAGTAAATTGTTGTTGAAAATTGTTCAAGATCGTACATTTTTTGTTTTTCAACTTTTTTATTCAAGCTTTAAACAATGCAGTCCCAACAATTTTTATGAAGATCTGCCTTTGATTCCGAGGTTTAACAATTTTCACGCCTTACGGCACTCCACTTTTCTTGTAGAGATCAATTACCCTACCAGCAAACTGATATTATTTGCACTCAAAGCGCGTTTCGCTGACAAGGTTAGCATCTTCAGGATACGAAAATGTATCCTCTACTCAGTATGAATTTTCTTCTCGCCTTCTATATTTTAAATACTCCTTTCACAATTTGGTCCGACTGCAGACGAAACTTTTTACAATTCCATCGGTCAAATGGCGTTGCTCGATTAGATCCCTCGTCAGCCCGCCCGTTCAGGTGCGGTAATAAAATGAATGTTTTTCACGGACCCTGGAATATGAAAAATAGTCCTTTCGGGTATTAATCCGTGTGAATCAATCTAACCAGTCAACCCCTTTACAGATTGACCAGCCACCTTATCGTATTCTTCTTTATTCATAGTCTGGACTCTAATTTATAGAAGTTGCAAGCTTCAGAAATTAACTGCGAGTTGAAATATGAAAATTAGTTGGTTTTGAGTGATTTCACCATTTTCGTTTCGTCCTTCACATCTAGAAAACTAGTGAGGTTTATGCTTAGGGGCATTTTTTGTTACTAATTTAATCGGAAATAATTTCAGTCTCCAGTAGATTTCTGATTATAATTCCTGATATTTCAGAGGTTTGGCACAAAAAGTGAACATTTTCACCTTCTTGCCAAAATATACTGTTACGATATTTCCTATTTCGTTTGTTGAAATAATATTCCGAAGAACACTGAACTATTTTAATTAACTTCACTTGACAATACAACTACTGCACTGACTTAAAAATCGCTTAAAAAACACTTACACTTCTTAACTGACTTGAACATCCAACACTCTTTCCTGAAACTGCCGTTTCGCTTCCCTATTTATACTCGATCGAACTGAATCGATTTATCAAGCAGTTCAGATGTTTCATTCGCTCCTCGAACTTTCGAAATTCGACGTCCGGAAACTTCGATCGGAAACGACTGGATCGAAGTTTCTTGTAGAAACGGCATCGGAAGGCGACGAGCGCTTTCGAGTTCATGGCGATTGGCCCAGCTCGTTGAATTATCTTACTAAGGCTCAGTGGCGGCGTCTGCAAATCTGGATTTTTGAAATTCATACCACAACAAACACTTCAAGATGAAACAAATTATATGTATTTTTTCGGACTCGCCCCATATCTTTTATATCCGACGACTGGCCTATAAGCGACTTCATTGGGAATAAGTTATATAATATCATTAATGAGAGCTTATCAACGGGTGTTTTTCCTGACGATTTCGAAAACTGACAAAGTTTTGCCTGTTTACAAAAAAGGTTGTAGACATGATATAAATAATTATAGGCCAGTATCACTTCTCCCATCTACTTCTAAAACTTTTGAACGCGTAATATATAATATGTTATTATCATTTATAGATCTGTACAATATTCTAAATGCCCAGCAAATTGGCTTCAGACAAGGAATGTCCAGTGAACTAGCTATCTTCACTGCAATTAAACATATTACAGAGGGCGTGGATAGGAAAGACCCTCCGGTAGGTCTATATTTTGACCTATCAAATGCATTTGATATGGTTATCCATAAAAAACTACTGAAGAAATTGGAAGACTGTGGTATCAGAGGTGTGGGTTATAAACTTGTCGAGTCATATCTATCAAATCGTTCACAAGTTGTTGCCATAATGAATGAACAAGGTCAATACCTATCTAACAAAGCTAGTATCATAAAGGGCGTACCACAGGGATCGATTCTTGGGCCATTGCTTTTTTTATTGTATGTTAATGATCTGCCTCTAGCCTTATATCCGGGTAACATATATCAATGATGTCTGTAGTTGTTATAGGAAGTAGTATGTCAGAACTCTCAACAAAAGCATCAACTATATCTCTCAGCATGAGCACATAGTGTGATGAAAACATGCTCAAGTTAAATCCTCAACCAAGGTTAAAGCCTCATCATTTTCAGCAGAAGAAACAATTTTAATGAATCTTTGTATGTGAAACTTCAAAGTAAATCGATTTCAAGATTGTACAAAATTTCTGGGTGTTACGCTGGATTCGACCCTCGGTTGGGAATCCCACATAAACACTTTGAATGATAGGCTGAGCTCTACCTGTGGAGTTATACGATATCTACTAGTTGTTTGAGAACATATGCAGTCAATAATATCCTATGGTATTATATTCTGGGGTACTTCATCAAGCTCACATAGAATATTTGTATCACAAAAAAGAATTATAAGATGTATCTTAAATCTAGATCGTAAGCCATACTTTTCCGAACTTGATATCCTGACAGTGCCCTCGTTGTACTTCCTGGCCCTTGTCAACTTCGTAAAGAAATATCCCCACCTATTCCCTAGAAATGTTGATCAATATTCTGCAAACATGAACCCTAACACTGGACAACGTAATGAACTATCTGTCCCTTACCATAATTCAACCTATTATGAGAAAGGACCATACTACGAAGCAATCAAAGCTTATAACAGGAGCTGAAAACTATCACTGGCCTGAGGAAGTTCAGAGATTCAGTGATACATTACCTGAAGCATTAATGCTACTATAATTTTAATTGTTGGATGTAATAAACCATCTCCAAATTTTATAAATTTTATTTATCTGTCTAAAATGAATGTGTATGTATGAATATGATTCTTGATGTAAAAAAAATCTGAAAATCATATTTGTGGTAACATTATGTATAATTTATAAAAAATACTTTATCACTATTGACATTGTCTTTGTGGGAAAATAATTCTAAATGTGTGTACTTGAAACTATTATTTTATGACCACTAACTTATAGTTATTTTATGTTGATTCAAATCTATTCTATGCACCCTCGACGTTTGCTGTGTCTCGAGCTGATCGTAACGCAATAAAGATTATTATTATTTTTATTTAACATCGATTTTTTTTGTCGTTGCAGTGGGAATTCCCCAGATAAAATGGTGCGGCTCCGAGGGCGACTACAACGTGATGGTGATGGAGCTGCTCGGCCCGTCGCTCGAGGACCTCTTCAACTTTTGTTCGCGCCGCTTCTCGCTGAAGACGGTCCTGCTGCTGGCCGATCAGCTCATCTCGCGCACCGACTTCATCCACTCGAGGAACTTCATCCATCGCGACATCAAGCCGGACAACTTCTTGATGGGCCTCGGCAAAAAGGGCAACCTCGTCTACATCATCGACTTCGGCCTGGCGAAAAAGTACAGGGACGGTCGGACGCACCAGCACATACCGTACAAGGAGAATAAGAATTTAACGGGTGAGTGCCCCATTCCCCCCAAAACTGTTTCACCTTTAATAATAGCTATGGCCATTGGTGTCATGTTCAGTGTACTATTATTGTTGTGTTTGTGTGTTCCCCAAAGTTGAAAAATCAATTGATGTTGAAAACGAGCTCGTAGATAAAAGGAAGGCATGGATTAAGACGCAGAAAACTTACAAAAATGTGTCTAATCATAGTTAGTCTGTCAATGTCTGTTTGAAAAGTATTCGAAGCATTTTTGTTATGTTATCTACACTTTGATGTCGATATTTCCTTTCACTTGAAGTGTCTAATAGGTACAGATTTCAGTTTGTCAGTTTGAATGAAATGTTGAAAGAAAGATGGAATTGAACTGGCCGATACTCAATGAAAATCCATACTAGCAAAACAGCATATAACAGTTTCCTGGTGCATGGTCATTGGACATTGTCTGTTTACTGTTTTTACATGTGACGAAGATTTCCGATGCCCTGCAAGAAAAGTTGAAAATTCTAGCTTATCAATTATGAAATGTCCTTTATGAGGTATGCACGACGAAATTATGAAACCAGCAAATTTAATATGATGTATTCAACTTTTATGATTTGTGCATTAGAGTTGTGGAATATCCACTAAATTCTGCTTATGCTCTCCCTGAACCCGCATTAAAGAGTCCTTTTGATACCAGAAGAGACAGAATTTATAGGAGCCGGCCTGAATCGGTATATGTCAATCTAGAAGTTATTGACTACCAAGAAAAAAAACTTCAAAAGGGAAAGATTTTTAAAATGTTTTATTTTTATTGGGATTTCAAATTGAGATCACAGCGTCATTATGGCGAAAACTCCCAACTGATTTATAACACTTTAGTAAGCAGTTATTATGTTGTTTGAATGTAATTGACAAATTTATTTGTTGAGTGGTATCGGTTATATTCTCTTGTCTGTGTGATACACACTATTGAGAACCGTCAAAATCTTATCAGTAAATTTGTTCTCAAGTGTCAGATTCAAGGTAAGTGGATCTGTAAGAACCTCCACCGCATAATGCAAAGGTTTATTGTTGTTCTGAGTGTACTTGTAGTTTGTATGGAATAATCATGTTTCTACAACTGATGAAAAATGTATATATTATTAATGTGATTTTGAACATTTAAATGAAGGACACTGTACCCTCGGCCGACATAAGGTGCATAACAACTAAAATTTGTATATATTTTCGACAATCTCTAAATACCACTCTTCAGCCAAGGGAACCATTTACATGAATATAAAAATATCTATTCTAATATTTTGAAAAATTGCATTTGTCACCCTGGTATGTCAACAGTCTTAGAAAAAGTATAGTATGCAACTCGCCTGGTATACTCATTCCGTGCTCGTACTATACTACTATTCTATACTTTTCAAATTTGTGTAGTTACGTTATGGACAGTAAACGAAATAATTTTATTAGTATTATCTCCTCAAATTAGAACGTCGTTTGAAATTGTATTCGGGAAACATTCTCATCTATCACACTTTATGAATTTTATAGTCAGATAACAATTGACGCCCAATATTTATTCTTCAAAATATTCTTTGTTTTCATTCTGACATGTTTTTCTTATAATATAAAAAAGAGAAAGAAAAAATTTATTGAAGGAACATTAAAGAATTCGTTTCGCCATAAACTTAGGGTTTTCAAAAGATTTGTGGACTAGGGAGTTTTTTATACAATGGCACAATTCTACATCTCTGTTAGATGTGAAAGTTTTAATGCATAATTGAAATAGAAAAAACACAAAAAATAATATTAAAATTGATATGAACTACCATTCGCAGCATCTTGCAAATTTATCGCTAATTTTACTTATTTTCGGCACTTAGTGATTCTTTTTTTCGTTTTATCTATTTTTTATCGTTTCAACTTTTCAATTGTCAAAATTCCCCTAATTTTCATTATTTTACTTTCTTCAATTATATTTTTGTTTTTCTCGGTTTTATTAATTTTTGCTAGTTTTTGCGTTTTTTCATGTTCTTCTTTAATGATTAATCATAAAACATTATCTATTTTTTTCAATAGACGTCCAATTTTTTACATTTTCACGCATCTTGATCGAATTTTTTCTTTTAATTTGTTCCCATTTCATTTATGAGAACTCTCTCTTCGCCCCACTCATGTGCTTTGACAGATTTCAATAGAGTATGGTGACCACAACACCCAATGCGGAACATTATCCGAGAATATATACCATCATCGGAAGTTGTCAACATTCATACAATTGGTAACGGTTTCACCGGAAAAGGAAATCATCTAACAACGTGGTTTTGACGATTTGTGATCGGCAGAGCACTTTTATGTTCAGTTACCTGATATGGTGACAAAATGTGTATGTTTCCAAATAAATTCGGCTATTTCAAAATCGTGTGGCAAAGTACTTCACCGCACTTGTGCGGAAAGTAGTCATTTTCGCACAGAAAATCGTTAAACGGAGTGAATTTTTCGAGACATAAATACGTTGTTTTCGTTCGATGACCATGAAAACATTTCAAACATAACAAATTGTATTATGAAGGAGTGTATAGATATTAAATAGGTTTCTAAGGCATATAGATTGTTCGAAAGAAACTATCAAAAAGTCATATCATAAAATAGGTCAGTGAACTGATGAAATGTCAATTATTGAATAAAAATATTGTATATATATATATATTTCAACTACGGAATAACTGAACATAAACTAGGATATTCAAATCTCAGTCTCTACTCTTGAAACTACTTGTGCTGATACTCAGATAACAAAGATGTCAGAGGGCATGTTTAGATTTTAACTTGTATAGAGAAAGACGGAGTTCATCGGAAATGTATAATCGGAGTGTTATTTTTGCGATTTATATCAGAGTACAGTGGTGGGTAAATGGAATGACTATCCATGCCTCAAATCCGTTGCAAATTCACGTCTTCTTGTGTACTATTGCTCTCATATCCCGATTAGGTGAATGATTTGCAATTTGGTAAACATATAAATGAAAGATTCATTCAGATATTAGTCCGATTAAAATGTTCAAAACATTGTAAATATCTCAATTCGAAATGGAGCAAATCAAGCGTAACTTCAAAGCTCTGAGAAATAAAATTTCCAATTTGAAAATATCCAATGGCCTAAAAATTAAAATCAGAATGTGTGTCACATTGTTCTCATTTCCCGATTAGGTGAATCATTTAAAATTTGGTAAACATGTAAATGAAAGATTCGTTCATGCTATTAGACCGATAAAATGTCAAATAATCTCCGTTCGAAATGGAGCAAATCAAGCGTAACTTCAAAGCTCTGAGAAATAAAATTTCCAATTTGAAAATATCCAATGGCATAAACAATTGAAATCAGAATGTAGCTGAATACAAATACAAAACGAGTGGCTTTATCTAGTACGATGGCGTATGGCTTAAAAAAAATATATCTCCGTTAACAGATTTTAACCTGTCATTGACAGAAATCTGGTATTGACAGATGTCATCTGTCAATAAGCCTGCAGTGCCCTAATTCGCCGTCGTAATCTAGGACTATGACAAAATTGATAAGCGTTTCAGCACGTTCTAGACCTCATTTTTACTGATAGATCAGCTATCAATTACTAGATGAATGTTATAGTATGCTTCAATAGTATAATGGATGCAATTCGATACTCAAATAGTCACTAAACGATACCAATCGTGAATTGGTACGGTTCTACCAGAGTGAAGGAACTACCCGCCTCCATCTTCAGTACCATATAGAGCGCCTCCCAATTGCCCCCTCTACTTAACACGTAGAACTATCTCCAAAGTAATCGCTTCAGGGACAGGTCGAATTTTTATGACGTTCGATCTTACTGAGAACACAAAAATTTCAATACCGTGCGTTTCGATCTGAGCTCGTCGAAATAATGTCATCTTCACAGGAAATACTTTGGCCTCTCCGTGATTTTCATTCTAGGAGTCAGTTGTTCAGTCTAGGATAATCCTCAACTATGGATTAGCCTGTTTATTAGTCATATCATTTACTCTCGGAGGAACCCCCCGCGGAAGCCAGCCTCCCGCCGGGCCACCGTGCTGGGTTAAGGCGTCGTTGATCCGTTGCTCGCACATGTTTCTACTTCTGAGGGTTGACTTTCGTCAGCTGGTTAATGGAAACGAACGAATAATTTACTAAATATAGCTGCCAAATTTGTATAGAACTCAACGCCATTTAATCTTGGTATTGTAACGAAATGTCCTGGCGCCGGCCCTGCCGCCTATGGATGCAAATTGGATATGGATTGTCTGGAAGATTCTCCACTTTGTGAGCGCCTATATAAACGGCAGTCGCTCACTGCGACGGCAGAATTCGTATAACATTTCTATTAGAGAGAGTTCATCAGAGTGTTTAGTATAGAGCGTTGAAAAGTTAGCGGAGCAGTTTAAGTGATTGTGTTGTATTGTGATAGAAAGTAATAAAAGTAGTCTAGTGTTGGTTGGTGTTTTAATCTACGAACCTCTGAGGGAATATCGTAATAGCATCATATTATCTAGTTTGTTTCACAAAAATCCTCAAAATTCCATTCCTAGTTGCCTGCTACGACGTAAATAAAAAATTGCCCGGTAATGATATGTCTAGAGAGAATATCGAGCATCGAAATTGTTGAAAGTTTTTCAATTTGCAAGAAAAACAAATCATTGTATAAAACACAAAAATCATTATTTCTTTTTCGGTATTCTTCAACTTGCCTCGGTAATATTTTCCACTTTCAAACACTCGACGGATGCGCCCAGAATTCAGAGCCTTGTGTGGCCAAAGGACGGCCGATGTTGAGTGCCGTTGCGCTCTGGGGCGTCTTACTGATTTTTCGATAGGGCATTTGCTGTTTCAACCATAAGGGATCACAGAAAAACCTACAATGCTACCGGGTTGGTGAATTAAAAGTTTCGCATTAGCTATTTAGCAGTAAAAAATTCGGTTTGAAACTAACTTAACCCATATCAATTTATAATATACATCAAAACATTTTATATTTATCTGACATTCAAAAATAAGTGAACAAACTTATCATATTTGGGTGAACCTCAATGATATACTATTATGTACACTATTTGAACGTCATTTTTTTGTCGTGGATATATATTATTTCCTATTTTTTCATATTATGGTAGGTTAGAAACCCAGAAAACTACGTAGAAAATTATGTATACATCATTATCATATGGAAGTTAAATAGGAGTTTTGGTGCATTTCAATTTCAAATGGTTATGTATAGGTTGGGGTGGTATAATATGAACTGCTGTGTGCATTTATGATACAAACCTATGTTAGGGACTAAAATATATCATATAACGAAAGAATTACCTTGCAGCTTTCACTATTTTGATCTCTGCTCACGTAAAATCGAGAGATGATGTGAGGATGCTGTCAATTTGTGCCCTCTGACGTGACATTTCCTTTCGACCAGCTGTGAAGCGTTTTGTGAATTTGATTTTCCCTTCCTAGTGTTTCACTTTCATTAAATATTTCATGGGTTTGGATGACGACTAAATAAAAATAATGCCTTGTGATTACAATTTAACGATAATAAAGATTCTAGCAAAAATATTTGTGACAAACTCAAATTTTATATATAATCCCTATTGTCAGCGAAAACTTTTTTGCGTTAGTACTAACTTTAAAATGATCATCGAATGTCACTATTTAATATCGAACAATAGTGAACAATTCTTAGCACGTGTACGTTTTTTCTCACTTGAACGACGTCAAATTGCCGTAGTTGGCAAAGTAACAAATGCACCCAATAAGTCTGCTTAGTAGTAGTACCCGACGAATGATGCAGGAAATAATTTAAATACTATTACGAAACGAGTTGGTGAGAATGATTTCTCACCTTGGCCTTTCCTGAAGTGTCAGACCTATTTCAGACTTGTCGGAACGACTTCGAGTGTGTCTGTCTGCCTTCTGCAACATATCCTTCAAACGTATGAGTTGTACATTGCGCTATTTATTGTGCAAACGAAGCGAACTATCCTTCAGTCCTATCTAGCGTTTTTTTTTTGTAAAATTGAATTTATCGTATGTTTACTTCTAATTGGTACCAATTAGGCTGCGTTCGCTGTTGTATAACAGTCGTTCTATATATATAATGCGAGTTGT
This sequence comes from Zygogramma bicolorata, assembly GCA_032362365.1. NCBI lineage: Eukaryota > Metazoa > Arthropoda > Insecta > Coleoptera > Chrysomelidae > Zygogramma > Zygogramma bicolorata. The sequence continues at coordinate 821,566 of JAVJAQ010003898.1, forward strand.
GTAAAAATAAATTATGGAAACGATTAATTCCAAGATTGCGTTAAGTAATACGCGAACTATTTTCAATGTTGCTCGCGAGGAAAACAAAGGAAAGAGCGGCTTGAACCTGCGAACAGTTTCGACGCGTCAAGTGGGCCAAGTTTTATGTTTAATGGATTGTGAAGGATTTTTGGTGGAGCGTAGAAAGATGATGGATATAGCAGATTTGTCGCAATATGACGGAGATAAAATTCACGGTTTTGTGGCGAAATTATGGATTCCTGCGAGAATATAGATGCTTTTCAATGTGAAACCATTTACAGTTTTGTGGGTGATTCACACTTGTATTGAGATTTATTGACAAGAGCGCCTCACAAAAAGCATATCAAGCTTCCTTCAACTTTTAGTTGAAGAAATGAAGATCTCGGAAAAATTTTCATATTAAAAGTTTAGATAATGCATTCCGCCTTCTGAAATCATATAGCAAAGTTAACTCTTTTCATATTCTGGCTTGGGTTGGTAGCGTGAGGAAGTAAAAGATTCCATTCTAATTTTTCTCAACCATGGGTTTGGTAAGAATTATTGCTGAAAAAAATGATGCGGTACTTTTTGCACTGATTTTGGTTAAACTGCCTAACCGCTTTGTATTTCCTCATCTAATTCCATTTCTCATGAAGTGCTCTTCAAGGGATGAAGCATGAAATAGTATATAGGGTGTTCCATTTGGTAACAATGAGAAAATTATGTTTTTCAGTTTTAATTCATTCAGTATTGAAAGAAGGTATTCAGAAACTTGAATATTTTCGTGGAGAGAATCAAGTTTCTGGTAATATTTGCATGGTCATTTCATTATTCGAAAACGAGTTTGGTTGAAAATGGGACTGCGACTGTTGAATAAGTCTGCTCTTTAGGACCAGCTGTACACAGCAGGTTCATGTCCAGGCCAAGTAAAAGGGGTTCGGTTGCTAAGCATGGCAAATCGATTCGTTTATTGCTTGACAACTGAACTCGGTTAACTGTCAACTAGAGTTTCTACAAATGGCCGTTTTTATCATTTTCAGCATAACTTCCTATTTCCGTTTCAGAAAACTACTGTCAGTAGGAATCACTTTATGGAGAGCAATTAATTCTGTTCCTTTTGACAATACATCACTTTGATCTCTTTATTAGCATTTTATGCAGAAATAGGATAGTTAGCAAACCATACGGAAATATCATTCAAAGGGATATAAACTACCTATACATGATTTTGGAGCTTCTCATATCTGTTCTTACATTTTTTCTAAAGACATAACTTTCATTCATATTTTAATGTTCATTTGAATAACTTATATTTTGTGTAATATGAGGGAAACTAACTGTGTCGTGGTATTAGTTAATGAATTGAAAAGCCTCAAAACGTTTATGCAAAACATTTTTTGATAATTTCACTCCTTTACCGCGAGCTTCTGATAGGAACTAGATTTGACACAGTAAAGTCGCTAACATGGCCCGCCGCATTCGCCAAATATTGGACACATCATTTTTCAATTAATCGAATTACATCCAGTGGCTCACTTCAACCTTCAACTAATTGAAACGACAGTACGTTTCGAATGGATCAATACATCCATAGGATCATCCGATGTTTCACTGGTCAAATTGAAAACTTGATCCTTCTCTGGGATTCCCACGTTGAAAGGTGAAGCCTAATTAATCCATTGCTCGCACAAGTTTCTACTACTGAGATTTGACGTTTGTCAAAAATAAACTACCCATTTTTTGCGTTTTCGATTCACACAACTTTCTCTAAAGATTAGAGATGCTTTCTCTCCGTGTGAACCTATATATATAAATAAATAAAATCAAAGCATCTACTTTTATCCCTCGATTCATATAACAACTGCAGTTTTTGTAATGCTGCTAAATAACCAGTTGATATTTTCTGAATGTTCTTTGGTTGACATTGAAATTTCTATTTTTATATCATGTCATGTGAGGGTATTTTTTGAACTGTGTTTTATGGTAATGATGCTGGTGTTTGCAAATTCAAATTAGCGTAATTTAGTAAAAGCGTTCAGGTAGTAGTCTCGTGATTATATTGTCACAATCTGTTCTCACTAATAGTGCGTTTGAAGACAATATTCTAAAGTTCAAATCATATGAGCGGAATGTTGATTTATGTTCCGTTTTCGTAACAGTGAATTATCCTTTAGGTATCCCTTCTAGGACTAAATTTTTTACAGAAAGTTTATATATGTTTTCTGATAAGGTAATCAGTATCCTAAAGAGGTGAATGAATTATAGCCGAAAACTTCGGCCGAAATCCATTTTTTTTACCTAACCGATGGATAAACAACAAACGATCAAAATTATTTGTAGGAATGAGTCCTGACTGGAAATTCAAAATCTCAAGTTATATCTCAATAAATTAATGATCAGATGTGAAGAAATATTGTATTGACAACATTCACAACGAATTATCAAATGGCAAAAGTTTGGTTGTCAACCATCTATAGGTTCAAGATTTTCGTCTATTCGAATAATGAATAATAATAAAAAACAGATTTTCATATATCAGTAGCAGAAAACCTATTGTCTTAAATGTCCCATGAACATGGAATATACAGGAAACTTTCAGAATTATTCATATTTTCTCTTCCAGAGCTTCCATAATTTTTTTCTTCTTTGAAAATAAGTGAGGATGCATTTCAAATCTTGAAAACTAGCTCTAGACTCTTGATGAATTTTCCGAATGTACCGTGATTTATAAGTACATTTTTTCAGTTCCAAAAAAAATATAGGATATTTTTTTTAACTGACGTATCTCTAAACCGCAATGGTGTCTTCTGAAAAGTTGGTGGAAATAATATTTTTTCTTTGTTTCAGGCACAGCAAGGTATGCGAGTATAAATACACATTTAGGAATAGAACAATCCAGGAGAGACGATCTGGAATCTTTAGGTTACGTTTTAATGTACTTCAATAGGGGGTCTTTACCTTGGCAAGGTTTGAAGGCCGCCACCAAACGACAAAAGTACGAACGTATATCTGAAAAGAAAATGTCCACACCCATTGAAGAGCTCTGCAAGGTGAGCTTAAGAGTTTTTTTTTGACGATTTTTTTTAAACAAGCGGAGTAACCACGATCTTAAGTCTTGAAAGTCATCGAAATTTAAATTTTTTCGCGCTTATTCACATAACAAAAATTTTGGGTGCGCCATTGGTGTTCACAATGTTACATTTTTCATCGGCAGCTCATAAAAATACTGTCAACATAAATCCCAATTTTTATGAAACAATGTAAAAATAAGATATTGCAAATTGTTTTAATTCTATCAAGGTTATATGTTGTAATCTCGGTAGTGTAGTGGTTGGCATATCTGCCTATCAAGCGGAAGGCCGGGGTTCGAATCCTCGCCGGGCCACCGTGCTGGGTAATCGCACGTTAAAAGGTAAGGCCTCGTTGATCCATTGCTCGCACAAGTTTCGACTTCTGAGGGTTGACGTTCGTCAGCTGGTTAACGGAACGAACAATTTTAGAACAACGACAACAACAAAACAACAATCCCACTTAATTTTTTCTAATTTTCTTCAATGAGCGTGTAGTCATTTTTGTATTTATCCAGTCTTACATTATTGTGTTATTATGAGGATGCATATTTAAATCAAATAATTGGTGATTGATTAGCTAAAATTTATTTTCCAATGTGATGGAGTGAACGAACTAATCGAGTCAAAAAATAATGTGAGTCATACCTAAAATTAAACTGGTAGAAGCTCATTACATGTTTTCAATTTTTATATCTGTTTTGACAGAGTAGATCTTTTTACTCTTGTGAAACTAGTCATCATTCATAATTGTACGAGTTTGTTAAAAATGACCTTCTAAAGGTGTGCTTGGCATTCAGACAAGTAACAAGTACCAATCAAAAATTTCGCGCATTTTTCGGTATAATAACAAGGATAATTCGGAAAATCATCGAATTCCAGGAGTTTCATTAGAAAATTCACCATTGAATCGATTTCTTTTTTTGTTTCAGGGCTATCCCATAGAATTTCCCACTTATCTAAATTATTGTCGGCAATTGAGGTTCGAAGAAAGGCCAGATTATAGTTATTTGAGGCAGCTTTTCAGGACATTATTTCATAGGCAAGGTTTCACATATGATTATGTGTTTGATTGGAACATGCTCAAATTTGGTAAGTGTTTGGTTGAGTTGAACTGAAGTGAACCTTATCTTGACGAATGCGATTATTTCTTCAATCGAAGAATCTCATTAATGTTGAGTTTCAGCTCATTATGAAAGCTCAAAAATGAAATGATCGTAGTCGCGACTACACATTTAAGTATGACTAATCGGTTAACAGAGACCATTTGTTGTATGAAATGAGAAATACAATATAAGTTGTTCATTGGCCTTGAGGGTATTTTTTGAATATAGTATTCTGTTTTCAGGACTAGTATCTAACTGCATGACTGTTTTTATTCTTGAAAAAAATAGTATTCATTTAACAGTCTAAAATATGTCCTGAACCCTGTACCAGAAATTTTTGAATGAATTTTGTCATGTTTTATGTATGCTTTTGGTATCAGTAATAATAATATAATAATAATATAAGTTTATTCATGAATAGATAATAATAATTACAATTCGAAAATTTTATGATCATACATTTTTATGAATAAACTGAAAAACAAACCTTACGAAGAGAACTTGTTGTAAGGTTAATTGAAGGTTATAACAATTTACAATCAAAACATTTGAAGTTACATACCTAGATAATCATCAATTTAAAGAAACCAATTTCATATACTATTCAAAAATGTGTTGAAATAAATTCGAAAGGTCTTGATAATCCATATTTTACTTTTTTGTTTAAATGATGATAATGATTTAATCTTTTTGATTTCGTGTGGTATTATGTCATAAAGATATGGTATCATAAACTTGTAGTTTCTTTGTGCAATTTTCTTTTTAATTTTCTTTTTGGATGAAATTACAGTTTTATTTGGAGTATCATATTTATGTTCATTATAATTTATATTTATTTTATTTTTATGAATGTAAATCATCATTCTATGAATATATAATTGATTTATATCCATTTTTTCACTTTCTTTGAATAATAATTCAGTTGAATATTTCCAGTCCTTATTGTAAATTATTTTCAGTAATCTTTTTTGTATTATTTCCAGTTTATGTTTATATATTTTAGACACCCCGCCCCAGCCTAATATTCCATAACTTATTTGGGATTGTATTAAGGCAAAATATAGAATTTCAAGTTGTGGTATTGTTGAAAATCCTTTCAATTGTTTAAGATTTCAATTATCCTTATAAGTATGTTTCCCTAGCGTCACATGAATAATTTTTTTTAATGAATTAATATGTTTTAAAATCCTCAAATGAGTACGAAACGGTTGCTGTTTGTTGTTTAAGATTTCGTTGACGAAAATGACATATGAAATCGTATTTTTAAAACGTGTCTACTTTCGCGTCAGTCCAATCTGTCTCATAAATTTGAATGAGTTTATGAAAGTTTTTGATTATGATTCAACGCCATAAATTATTTTATTCATTTCTATTTTTCTTTTATATTTAAATTATTTTCTTCTTTCTTTTTCTTTCTTTCTTTATAGAAAGTATCGTCAAAGTTTATTTTTTTGTGAAAGATCCATTGTAATGTCAGTTGAAGCCACTTAATATATGTAATCATGTATTTTTTTTTTATTGATAAAAAAAAATGGTTATTGTTTCTAAGAATTATTTTCTTTTCAACAAATCCAATCTCTTCGCGAATGTAGAAAATATGTACCCATAATACCATAATCAAAACAGAGTGTTCTCATAATATTTCTCTAAATTATACTTGGCATTCTTCTCTAGATATGCTTGAAGAAGTCAGTTCTTTTAAGTTAGCAGGGATTGTTAACTTGGCGAGTGAAATATGCAGTGTTTTTGTGAATGTTTCCGATATAAAATACAAGTGAAAATTGAAATTTTGTTTTTAACAAACAGGGGTATACACGGGTTCCGTCATTTGGCTTGACAAATATATCCAACTGCTCTTCTCTGCATTACAAATACATGAGATTCTTGCCACAAATTCCCCAGAAAGGTATAGCAAATCTCAATATAGACTGGATTAGTGCATAATAAACCTTCCCTGAGGAGAAACCTCATTCCTTCCTCAGTGTGTAACACACGGTTGCCTACTTTTCGGTCAGTTATCTATAGTAAGAAGAAGAAATTTTATTCGTAATTCATTCAATGCTACATAAGTATAAAATGTATATATACCCTTTTCTTAAATATTATTTTTAGGTAATAATGTAACAATTTTTTTTTCATTAACAATTATGAAATAATAGGGTATGTTTAAATTATTTATAAGTTTCTATAAAGGAATATCATGAACAGTCAAACAGTTTAAAACTGGTATGAGACTGATCATGAACTTTATATTGATTACATATTTCATTGAATATTTTTTTTTTTCAGAATTACAAAGAAACAACAAACAGAAAAATAAAACAAAATATAGAAACAAAGAAAGAATCCATCGAATTTTATTTTCTCATTTGGAGAGAATATTTTTTATTTTGATTTTAAATTCATTGATATTTCTACAAGAGTGTTTTTCAAATCTGAGGTTTTCGAGTTGAGTAAATTACAGTCAAAATGAATCACTTTGTGGGAAATAAGTCAACTGATTATTACCACAAGGATTGTTTGAATCATTTGTTATCCTTCAGACGATCAATAATAAATATTTAACGGCTGGTTTATTAAAAAAAAGGGTAAGATAATATAAAAAAGAAAATGGAGTAAAATAAGAAAGTAGTATATAATATTGTCTATCCAAAGTCAATCCGAACAGTAGAGTAACTACTAATGTCTCGGGTTTGATAAATTCACTAAATACCATATAAAACCTCCCACATACAAATAACAATTGTGAACAACAATTATACCACGCCACCCATGCCATACAAAAAAACTGCCGACGTTTTTTATACCTATTTAGTTTTTATGCCATTCGAATTTACTTCGAATAAACTGCCCATATTTAAGATAGAGCGTTCATTAAATGAATGAGTTGAAATGAGGAACAATCAGTTAGCTGAAAGTTGGTCAACTTTCAACTTGTTATTTTATCTATTTTTGTAATACGTTCATTTCGTGAGAGAAAAAATATTGAAAGATGAATAGCATTTGGGATCATTGCTCATGTTCTTAACGACTACGACATCATCGGACAAAGTCCGTCGTGTGAACAGGCAAACAGGAGAAATGGATCGCTACCTGAAGTTGGTCACTTTATGGAAACACACAAATTTGAATAAAAAAAATTACACATCAAATTTTACATTTGGGGATTATGCTCTCAGGTAGGTGCCAATATATAAATATGATGTCAGCCTAAAAATCACTTCAATATAACTGGCTGAAAAATATTTCTTACTTTTCATATTATTTTTTATCAACGGGTACATTGATTTACTTCTTGCTTTATTCTATTTTGTTCGTTATTCAATCTTACTGCTTTATAAACCCGCCATAAGTTTTCTTAGCTCTGTTGGCATATGTTTTTCTAGTTAGTTAGTATCCCAAGAAATATCACGTTTATAATTAGGGAATAACTATAAGCGGAAAATAATAAATAAAAAAAAAATAATGATAAAAAAACAAGTTTAAGAAAATGTTTTTTTAAGCTGAAGAAAATCTTTTTGAAACTGCTTGAATTTCATTTTCAATCGATATTCTTTTATTTCATTTGGAATTGAACTATATATCATGACACCACTATGATATATCGATTTTTTGTCAATATCTGATTGAATTTGATTCGTCGCCAAAGATTTTTTTTTGTCTTGTAGAGTGATTGTGAATATGACAAATTTCGTTGAAAATAAGATTAGATTTTTCAGTATTATTTCTGAAAATGAATTTCGAATTGGCTTGTATAATACCCAGAAGCACAATGACAAAAAATTCTGTAATATACAAGGCCAAAAAAATGTTCAATCTCTTGCCAATTGATGCGGAATACCCTAGAGGAGCTGCATGTAGACAATGCATTTTATTCATTGAATGAATTTTATAATGAAATATTTCAGGATCTGAATTCCTTTTGTATCTGACTATGGCTGTTCTTATTCATTTTTTATATAGTTCGGGCCAAACTGCCTGTTTGTATTACTTCTAAATGCCTTTGTCGGTAAGAATTGTTCTTCTGATATTAAATCATTTGATTTCTCAACTCATTCGGAACTATTTTGGCTTCTTATTGTGAATAATTTCTTTTATTCAAACTATGATTGTACTGAATTTGTACAATCATAGTTTGATGAATGTAATTACTTGCGTACATGAGGACAAAACATTTTAATATTCTTATCTTTATTTATCTATTTATTTATTCATTACACGTGATAGCCCAATATAGAAATAATATAAAAAACTAAAATATCACAAATGTTACAAAAATTCAAAAAAGTACGAATACATATTACTAATTCAGACTTACGAATAGCACATACATAGAGACTCGAACAAAGAACATCAAACACTAACATCGTTTAAAACCTTCCTTATCTTATTTACATTCATATAGAACAAGTCAAGATCCTGTGAGAACTCATTTGAAGATATTTTGATTCTGTTGAGAGGAGAATAATAGGCGTAATTGGTTGAGTGGAATGAAATTGCAAATATCTCATGAGCTCGGATATTATAAATAGGAGATTTTAATGAAATAGTCTCGAGTATTTGTGGACAGATGATGTTACCTGAGAGAATTTTTCAAAGGAATATTACATCACTGACACATCTTCTGTGAGAAAGTGACCGAATATTGATCATTTTTTCTATTTCATCATACTCATTGCTCTCGGAGTAAGCCTAATTCATAAGCACAACATCTCAAAAATGTTTTTTGTACTCTTTCGATTTGTTTGACATAACAGTTATAGTGTGGAGACCAGACAATAGACCCATACTCTAGAATGGATCTAACATGGGAACAGTAGAGTATCATCATTGTATTATGACTGAAGTCTTTGCATGTCCTGAAGGTGAAGCCCAACATTTTATAAGCTCTTGTTGTGATTTCATTGATGTGATTGGAAAAAGTGAGTTTGGGGTCAAATTTTATTCCTAGGTCTTTTATCTCATTAACACGTGTTAATTGATTACCAAGGATTTCGTATGGAAAGTTGGTAGATGTTTTCATCCGAGAAAAAGAGATTGAAAAACATTTCCTGACATTCAAATTCATTTTATTGAGTTGACACCAGTAGCATAAGTTCTCTATATCTTCTTGCAAAAGGTTGGCATCATAGAAAGAGTTCACAGGGCGAAATAATTTCAAATCGTCAGCAAATAATAAAAATTGGGAATTCCTAATGGAAGGAGATATAATTTATAAATAAATTAAAGATAAGTGGACCAGAATGTGACCCTTGTGGTACCCCAGAAGATACATTAATTGCATGTGAAATATATCCACCCACTTTCACGCATTGTGTGCGCCCTTGCAAGAAGCTCTTGAACCAACTCAACAAATGACCATTGAAACCAAGAGATATCAATTTAGATGTTAGGATATCATGGTTGACCCTATCAAAAGCCTTGGAAAAGTCTGTATATATAGAGTCAACCTGAGATTTATTTTCAGTTCAGTTTTGGTAGAGTAATAAATTTGTATTGGTTGATCTTCCCTGTATGAAGCCATGCTGTTGATCATTGATTATATTTTTGCACATCCAAGAGACCTCGTTTGCTACAAAATAATCCAACATTTTAGGAATCTCTGATTGCATGCAAACTGCTCTATAATTTTTAATATTGTCTTTCTTTCCTGATTTAAAAATGGGTATTTAAAAGCTATGTTTCCAGAAATCGGGGACAATCCCCAAATTCAGAGACATATTAAATATTGTAAGAATAGGGTTTGTGATAGAATAAATGCAATTTTTGATAAAATACAGAGGGATCCCATCTGGGCCAAAAAACAATTTAGATGGTGAACCTGCAATACGATCAAATATTTCTGTCACACTGATTCTCACTTGATTTATGTTAACTGTTTTAGCATGATTGAATTCAGGTCTAATATAAGTATTGCTTTGGTTCTCATTAGAATAGACTGTAGAAAAAAAGTCGGCAAAAAGATTTGATTTATCATCACCATCGGAACTGACCATATTGTAGTGCATTTTTTCAGGAATTTTGTGTGAAATTTTTATTTTGTTGATATGAGACTAGAAATGCCTAGGATTATTATATATGTTTCTCTCTATGCCTCTCTTCATTCTTAGATTTATATTTATTGTACAAGACGTCTACAAGATCTAAATCTTCTGACATGAAAGTATTTTGATTGATTGACGTTGAACCGAATAAATAAAAATAAGTTCGTATCAACAATCTGCCGAATTCATTCCAGGTGGTTCCAGAGGCAGCCACTGCGAAGACAACAGTGGCAGGGCGGGTGCCAGATATGGATCTCATGCAGCAAATCCGGCCGATACTACTCCGAGTGTGCCGCAATCTAGGACTAGGAGGCCGCACGACAGTCGAATGGACATGGTATCGAGCAATGTGGCTGCACCGAACGTACTCGACGATGTGATTACTAGTAGTAAGTCGTGTTTGAAAGCTCACCGGCGATTTCGAAAAAAAACCCAAATGATGTTGAGTTAAAATATTTTTTTAAAACACTCAAAAATGAAATACATAGTCTTTGCAAACAATTAAAAAAAAGATCATTGCAATGCCCAATTTGTTCAAGCTGGAACAAATCCTAAAAAAAATTGGAATGCCATTAATTATAATATCAAAGGTAAAAGAACCGAACAAATTATACATCAGATCGAAAATAAAAATAATATATTATTAACAGATGAAAAAGATACATGCGACGAATTTAATACTTTTTTCTCTAAAATTGGGAATAACTTGTCAAAAAAATGAAAACAACCCAGAATAATTTCGATAAATTCATCACCACTCCCAAATCATTATTTTTGAAACCTATATCAGAAGACATTTACGATGTGATAATGTCTCTTGAATTAGATTCGGCGCCAGGTGAAGATCAGATTACAACAAAAAATTTGAAAGACATTGAAGATATAATAAGTTTGCCTCTATCACTTATAAACAGAAGCATCGAAGATGCAGTTTTCCCTGATTATCTGAAAAGAACTATTCTGAAACCGATATACAAATCAGGTGAACGAAAATATGTTTCAAATTACCGTCCAATATCTCTTTTAAATATATTTGCGAAAATATTTGAAAAAATTCTCAAAATTCAACTAACAAATTTCATCACTCACGATATTACCAAATACGAACACCCAATCAATCTATAATAACTGATCTCATGAATAAAATTTATGACAAATTAAATGATAGTGATTATGTAGTAACAACATTTTTGGATTTAAAAAAAGCCTTTGACACTGTTGACGTACAAATCAACAAATATAAAAGTAACGAGAAACTTTCTAAAATTGGCATCCCTCAAGGCTCAGTTTTGGCTCCAATTCTTTTTTTAATCTATATTGACAATATTAAAAGACTCAATTTATATGGAATGCACTTTTCTTTTGCAGATGATATAACATTATTTCACTTTGGAAAAGATATTGACATTTTGGAAAAATCATTAAAACATGATATTGACCTTATTGAAAAATGGACGTGCAGCATTAACCTAACCGTCAATTCGGAAAAAACTGTTTTTATTATTTTTAAACAAAAAATACATGAAAAATATAAAATTAAACTTGAAGATAGATAATAAAACTGATAGCTGAATTTCTTAATCATAAATATTTAGGTTTATTAATTGACACGAAATTAAATTTTGAAAATCATATTCCATTCCTAGGGGCCATTAGAATAATTCACATTTTGAACAAAAACGTTCAGATTCTAATACATAATGCCTTCATTGTTTCTCATATCAGATACCTCATTACAGTTTGGTCTTCATGCTCTAAAAAAACAAAAAAATATAATATATTGCTTAATGAAAAAAGCAATAAAGGTTATATTCAGAAAACCGTGGGATACTCCTGCAGATTTATATAAAGTAACATACAATATGACTTTGGATCATCTAATTGATTATGAAAAATCTAAGTATATATAAATTAACAAAAAATCTCCAGAAATGTAATATAAATTTGTCAAAAAATTATGATTTACATGGCCACGATACCAGGATATCAAATAACTTTCATTTAAATATGATTCATTCTAATAAAGGAAAAAACCCCACTTCATCAGCATTAATAACTTTTAATATACTACCAGAAAAAATAAGATTATCCAAATCCATACATATTTCATAATCCATAAATATTTTCTTGCATAATGGTGTTCACCAAATTATCAAATGAATATTATACTTCAATTTATTATTTATAGTACATAATTTTATGATGTCGTTTTTTGACTTCCTCATACTGGAACCCAGTTCTATCTGGAAGCTGTATATTGAATAAATAAATAAATAAAAGATCTCAAAAACTCTCTCGAACATTATCTCGTCGATTATGTGGGTCCTTGAGTCAATTTGTTATCGTTTCAGATTCTCCTAGGATGTACGACAGTCACGAAAGAAGGGTTTCGATGAGACTCAGGGCCAGCCAAGGAGCTCCGAACGCTTCGACTTCGGATTTGAGCACCTCGAAACAAGCAAAGTGAGTTACATATTCGAGATGCTTTCCCCTTCCAGATACATGATCATTTGTAAAATATTTCGTAATATACCGACGGTACTCTACCAAATTACGTACATAAGTACTTTTATTATTATCAATTTATTTCCCAAGAAACATTTACATGCTTATGATAAGGAAAATCGAACTGATGGCACACAATATAAGTAATAGAAATAGGAAAATGAGACACGAAAATGAGTAATCAAATCAGATATTTTCATGGCAACAAAGTAAAATTGTTATAATCAGGGTGGGGCAAAATCTGATTTTTATTGAGAAAAAAAAATCATTGATTTTGAAAAAAAATCACGATTTATTTGATTTTTTTGATTTTTCAAATTTGAATATAAAATTTGAACATTTTGATTCTTTGAAATTATTGTTGATTATTTTAATGTATAATTCTAAAAATTTTAATACAATTTGCGGCTCAAAAACTTGTGACAACGCATTTGTCGCGCTTCTTGCAAGAAAATTCTTGTCGCGATTTGTTTTCCTTCTGTCCTATACACTCGCTATACAGTGCCGAGTGAGGCACGAACACGAGCGCGTTTATTGTGCTTTTTGCAAGAATATTCCTGTCGAGGCTTGTTTTCCTTCCCAACCTATAAATTGACGTTGCCCAACAATTTCACGCATTTCGCTAGTTTTACACTCGGATGTTAGAAACAGATTGGGCATAGAAAAAGGAAGAAAACTCGTGTTTTTGTTTAAATTGTATAACGAAAATGAATAGACTGAAAATATACAAGAGTAAATTTTAGGTGTTACGTTTAGTTAAAGAATTTGGAATTATGTACTTCTTTTTTGTTGTTGCTAAAAGCAGATACTCCTTTTGATCTTCGAGAAAACTTTTATATTATGTTGTTATCTGGTTCTGAATATAAAAAACAAAAATTGATTTAAATCATGATTTTGATTTTAGCGATTTCAATCGTGATTTTAATCACTTGATTTCGATCAGCCCAACCCTGGTTATAATAAATGTTTCTTTGATATATTTTTTAATCGAAATTCTCCATATTTTTTTTTTAGAGTTCGGTAACTGTTTGTAAAGTTTTATTCCATAGTAATGAACAGATTGCTGTCCTAGGTTTGTTTTGATTTCCATCTATATCATGTTTTCTGGGAATCTTAACTGATAGTTTTATGGGTGTTGAACAGAATAAAGTAGAGAATAGTTCTTGTTCTCTATGTCTGAAAAATCGGAGTGGTAAATATTTAATTATGATCTTTGGCATGAGGACGAATCTAATGAAATGTAGTAACAATTTTACTTTGAGTTGAAAAATATTTTATTTCATTTAGTATTATAGAGCAACAAGTTTACATCATCTACTAGTACTAGGTACAGAATAATTTCGAAACCATACAAATTATTTAAACAATAATAACGTTTATTGTTCCCAAGAAATAAAAAGTATTATTGCTTGTTCTTCACTAGAATCAAAATTTATAACAATTTGCTTTGGTACATGGACAATATCAAACTTGTTACTAAATTCAAAATAATAATAACTAATTATTCACAGAATGATTCATTAATGATACTGAAAATGCCTAACTCGATTGATTCATTCATTTGTTTCTTATTTAGGGCATATTCCTAATGGATATGTGATTTTTTGTTATTTTTTCTTTGTTCACTGTATGAACTAATGTTTTTTGCGATTAATAAAGTTATTAATTTTCAAATTTTCTTCAATTTTCGAAAAAATGCAATCTATCAAAAGTATTCAAAGCAGGTGCATTCAGCTAACTTTTGAAAAAGTCATAATATTTTGTTTGTAATTTCCAAATGATTCCCTGGCTCTTCATCTAGTAGAGTTCCTGTACTCAACTGTCTTTTTATTGAAAACATTTGAAAAGTGTGTTCCGTCCAACGTCCAAAAGAATACCAAATAAAATGAAAAATTTGTGTTCGCTTCGTCGAATCAGTGTCATTAATATGTATAAAAATATGCTAGAGAATATTTTTTTTACTAAATTACCATCTTTATTTCAATAATTGGAACATTTTACTAACGCATCGTTTGTTTTTTTTTCCACCATCATTTCATCACCCATCACCAACGTCACGCCATCACCAAAAACACACGCAAACAAACTGTCATCACCATAAAAAAATCGCTCGCTCCCGTTGACACAACGAAACCTATGTGTGATTTTTGTTTGTTCTGGAAGCGCCTCCGGAGTGGCAATGGCACCTCCCAGCAGCCAGACGGGGGCGCAGGGCGGCCCGCCTAGGAGGGGCAGCGCGTCCAAAGACCCGCCCGTGCCCCGTCTCAAAAAATGAGATGAGCCGCCGCTGACGGCTCGACGACACGTGACCACGAGCGTTATGTAACTAGTGACGTTTTTCTTTTTGTTCGCATTTTTTTGCCGGAGGATGATCGTGGCGCGCGCAAGTTGAATTGAAGAATTTGTATCGCTTTTACTTTGCTCGGCTACTTTGTAACGACGATAGATTTTACGATAGGAAAGAATTAAGTTAGGATCCAATGAGACAATTTTCATCCAGATTTTTACGATTTGTGGAGCTCATTACATTGATTTGTGAATTGAAAATCATACTTCTAGTGTTGGTCTTTATATGGGCTAAGATTATTTTCCTGACCTATTATAGAAGTTTTTAACCAACCATCTACAGCAGTTTATTATTAATCCTTTCGAATTTTATGTTGAAAAAAATATTGGTCAATTATCGCAAAAAACTGGTTTTGAAGTTTGTCGGCATCCACAAAACGTCAAAATATGGAATGTGGATTCTTTCTATACTTGGAAGTTAGGTTATGTTTAAAAAATTCAGCGCAAATACGAAGACACTTGACCAAAATGTATTCTATACCACGCCTGAAGGAACTTGTATAATGAAACACGTCAAGCTGTTTTGTAATCTCTAGTGAAAATCACACAATGTTTTTTGACTATTTCAAAATGTTTCCTTTCACAAATGCTACAGTCAGATGCAAATTATGAAATATGAAAAAATGTACCCAATAATCACTGGGGTGAATAGACGTTAGAAGTGGAGAGATAATTAAACGAACAACTGTGTGAAATTGAATAATCATGATAATTTCTATTGATATCTTTTTCAAAAAGGGGGGGACATCCGCCCTCCTGCTATCCCAATCGCCGACTCTGCGACGTTAATGGTGTTTTTTTACTCGAAAGCGGAAAACATTTAGTTTTTTCGGTTTTTCATTATCTACAGGAGTCTGTTTAGATATTTTTATCGACTCATTGATACCATAGAAGACAAGTATTGTCAACAAAAGTACAGTTTGGGCATGTGTAGCCTCAGACTTCACTTACCTTGGAGTTTAACATTGCGCGACTATAAATTAAATGAATTGTTTCTTGAGTTGAACGTTATGTATTGGAAGCGTTTGCGTTGCGGTAAAGGTAGATTCATGCAACGATCATTATAATTACATTAACATCACACTATCATTACATTTTCACTAAGAAAATGTTGCCGTTCATGCAACACTCATTACATTATGGAACTGTTGTTGAAATCTTTATGTTTTTCATTTTAAGGATGTTCATATTGACGAACTAATTCTATTAAAGCACCTTGATCCGTTATATTGCTGAATACTAAATACTAATAATATATAATATAAACACAAAAATAAACATAACATAACCTAAAACCGTCAAATGACACGTCACTGCACATGCGCAATGACTGTTTTCACTAAGATTCGTAATGTAATGAAAATAAAGTTAAAAGTTGCCAACTTCTTAGTGCGACTAATGTAAATGAAATGTACTAATGTGTTACATGAACGCTTCTACTATAAAATGGGTGTTCAACTTTTCCTAATGATAATGTGATGTTAATGTAATTATAATGATTGTTGCATGAACCGGCCTTAACTATAAATCAGATCATTCATGTTAAAAAACTGAACGCACTTTTTGGAATTGAGTGGCAAACTGAACGTCAGTGAATTTATTCGTTAACAAATGTAACAACTTTCCTTTTCAAATTGCATTTCCATAAAAAATTTCATCGGTTTAAGTTATTTAATTGTTATCTACTTACTAATATTCGTATCTAGACAATGCAGTGCAATATGGAGTTAAATCCATAAAATTTTCCTCTACTTAATTATCTGAAGACGTCCAGTCAAAATCCAAACCTAGTATTACATAAATTCTTAATTTTGATATATTCACATGAGTTTTCAAATAACATCTTGGTTGATTACCAACAGTTATGAGTAAGCAAATTAACAACATATATACAAGATTTTCAACTACGTCGCCAACTACGAGCCAGCTGACATAGGCAGAACAATAGAACACTATCACAACTGAGTTCTATATGGGTTACAGTATGATGTCAAATCAGTCTAAGCTGTAATCCACCGACTTGAGCTGGCTGAATGCGCCTTGGAGGAAGCAAAGGCCAATAACTTAGTGAGAGAGAGAGAGAGAAAGTTTAAATCAAACAAAAAACACTAAATAAAAAGTTGACGTAAACTTGTTCTAATATTCGATGGAGATCCCTATTGATGTAATCGTCACATATATGAGGTCAAACAAAGATCATCGTAATTGATCTGGATGGGGGACCGATTATTTGAACAGGCTTTCACTTATTATTTTTGATTGTGTTAGAATTGAAACGTTAATAGATGAGACCTCGTTTTTCCTTAGGTAGCACAAGCTTCGTTGAAGGATTGTTCCAATCTTATGCGTTAACTTTTTTGTTATTTTTACCGCAATATTTCGTTAATTGATTCATTATTATCTAGTTTTTATATTCAATACAGGCAGAATTAGGTTAGGCAATTTTTATTTTTGATTCAAGATGTTTCATTAGCGAATCGGCAAGTTTCGTGCTGTTTGAGCAATTCTCCGTCCTTCTATATCAAGTATCCGACAACGGAAAGTAGCATGCTATGAAATTCTTCAATTCAACTTGTCGTTCACGCCGAATATCGGAATTGACAAATTGACAACACATAGGAGTCGAAACAGCAGTGTTGTAATGTGATTTTGTTAAGTTTTCGAACATATTTTAGCTGTTTTTGTTCGAACGTTTTTTTTTGTTTAATAACTTGCAATGGCGATCTCGTTGTCAATAACTATTATGTGGCTATTTGGATGTTTCGGAACGGTTTTTTACAGTGACACCGGTGTGATATTCATTTATATACACATAATTGAATTTTTACTCTGCAGTTGATTTTTGCTTTAAAGATGAATGAAAATGAGAACTACTCCATTTAGCACGTGCTACCTTGAATCTGTCGAATTTGACAATTTTTAGATGAACCTTCAAAAAATGATTTTCTCCAACGTCAACAAAGTATGAAGTCCTAGGACTGAGTTTAAAATCGATTTTTTCTCGTATTTTGCAGAAATACGAAATTCAGTCCGATTTTGTCACGATTTATATAGCAAAATTTTTGAAAAAGAAAAATGGAATGAATTGGATTGAAAAATAAGTATTTTCTTCCAAAGGTATTTCTTAAGATATTCAAAAAATATCCTTGTCTTGAGGATTTTTTTCCAATGCCAAATTTGGGAGTTCCAGAATAACAACAAGAAAAGCTTGTTAATACAAAATCAAAATATTGTATTTATTTAAAAATCACTCCTATGGTGCAGGCCCTAACGGTGTTACTGGTGGTATTTTTAATTTGAAGAGTCTATGATGTCAATTATCTCTGGAATTTGAAAACCTAGTTTCTCTGACTCGTATCTTAATGTAATTTGATATACCACTTCTGAAATTTTTAATAATATTCAGACCCTCTTGATTCGAACGTTTCAAATTTGATTTAACTTGCTCGAGTTTACAATTCCTAAACAATATCTCTCAGTGTTGTTGATTTGTGTAGTGATATAATTTGAACTTTCAGGGAGATATATAACAAATTTTTAGTGAAATTTAGTTGCTTTCGTCTTTGAAATATCTAAATAACCAAGAAACCATTTGTTAATAGTTATTGCAGCAAATTAAATAGACGACTAACAGCTGTTTGGTTTTGTTTGTATTTAATTGAAGAGAACCTTTTTTTATTTTCTTATAATTACATTAAACAGTTACGTTAACATTATTTCGATGTACAGTTTTAGCTAGGTATTTGCAATTTGAATTCGGGGTGTGTTTGAAAATGAATTTGTGCAATCCGGTGTGTTTCGTCATTGCAAAACATGAATAGTGTTATGGAAACTGAAGTGACTTTTTTATGAGCGTAACGATGTATAAATGGACATACATTACAATTGTATATTTTTTCGTTAAGTGGGTTACAAAGAAAATTAAACAAGACTATTAATTAATTATATAATTCAGTGGACAAACTAATGTACATATCTAGACTGACTTTGTGTATTGTTGTATAGAAATAATAAGTAATTTCTTTTAATTTGTGCAAAAACTTTTATAAAAAAATATTAGAATGTACCATTTTTTGTATCAGAACTACATCGCGTGAAACTTTAACTTTATTATCAGAAACATTTCACTCAAAGAAGCTGTTCGAGTCCTCATTCAAAAAATCATTCATTCCCCAGGTGTTTAAACAATGCATTTAAGAAATATTCTAGTGTGTTCTTTGTTCACAAAAACGAACTGCTATCTTTGAATCGAATGTGTGGAAATCAATGTTTAGAACATCTCTATAAATCTCTGTAAAAATGCTTCGATGTATCATAGATGATTATTTTATAAATAATTGTTTTTGAAAGTACTCTGTTACCTTTCAGTTACAGAAGTTATAAGTGATTTATATATCTTTTCTTTAGGCTTTATGATAATGTTTCGTTAGTTAATGGAAAAAAATTACAAGAAAAATATTTTTTAATGTGTATTCTTATAGGCGCGTTGATCATAGTTACGGTTAATTGAAATTGTTTGAATATTCTTCAGAACAAGTTTGTTCGAGTATTACTACAGGAGTGTTGTTATATTGATATCTCAATGTGTATTCTGTGACTGCATTTTTATGTTCCTAATGACAGCCGTTCAAAGAGAGATGAGGTCAGATTCTTATCTTTCAATCTAGTGATTGTATACCCAAATTAGCACCAGAAATATATCAAGAAAATGAGCAGTTTGAATTTATCATTTGAAAATTTAGTTTGTAAAAATTTTTGAACAATGAAATCGATAAGTGAATTTCAGATAATAGTATAATATTCAACGAGCGTCTTCTGGCTACAAAAGCAGCAGGCGGAAATTTTCGAGTGAGTAATGGATTAAATTATTCCCTGGATATTTCCTAGATGAAACAGCCGTGGAAAAAAATTCGATAATATAGGTTCCCTGAACCTCTTGTGCAGTTGCCTCTTGATACTTTCCATAATATCGAGTAGAAATAGTTTGTCCATCCAGTGATTCCGACCAGCAAGCATCCTCTGAAAAACAACTGCTCCTCGGGTTAATGTCGCGTCGTACATTTTATAGCGACATATAGGCCGTTTTTTTCGTGAAACCCGCACTAACATTGCGCTATTGGTGTGTTTACTGTTTGAGAAGGAAATAAAGAATGTTTGAAGGTAGTAAAGAATAGTTCGTGCTAGAGGCAAATATTAATCTGGGTTGTATGGATAGCAGTGCTTGTGATCAGCGACGGAGTTCATCGAATTCCCGTGCTAGGAATAGCACGTTAATAGCTCATTGGTCCTTAGCTCGCACAAGTTACGGCTTTTGGGGGGTTGCAGTTGGTAGTGGGGTGTGACACTTGGTTGAATTTCCATTTTTTGAATGTCTGTGGTATGACAAAAAAATTTGATTGAGGGGGTAACCAACTTTTTTTATTTCCTGCTAGAAAGCACCATTGGCATTCGCGTTTGAAGGAACCGTCGATGTATATAAATTTATTCCTACATTGTCGCTAATATTTCAATTTATATCGAGATCAGCCTTTTTTCTAGGAAATTAGCTATATTTTAAGTGTAATCCGAACTGAACCACTTTGGCTCCGTACCTAGAAACTACATACTGATTTTGAGAAATTCTGATATTCCTAGAGTTCAAACCTAGGATGGACAAAGTGTGAACCTCCCATGTTGAAGGAACCGTCGATGTATATAAATTTATTCCTACATTGTCGCTAATATTTCAATTTATATCGAGATCAGCCTTTTTTCTAGGAAATTAGCTATATTTTAAGTGTAATCCGAACTGAACCACTTTGGCTCCGTACCTAGAAACTACATACTGATTTTGAGAAATTCTGATATTCCTAGAGTTCAAACCTAGGATGGACAAAGTGTGAACCTCCCATGTTGTAGAGACGTTGACGAATCGATTCCCTATCATATAAAATTTCAGGATAAATTTGCTTTTTCCTCAGTGCAACAATGTTAAAAAACAAAAAAAAAATAAAAGGGTGTCTTTCCCATTAAGATCTTGAAGCTGTTTCTTTCTTTACAAAAGATCTAGGTCCTTTCACTTGAAAAATTAAGAAATGAAAGTTTTTATGCTCTTCTATCAATTTATCCTTTCACTTAGCTTCTCTCAAATACAAGTTTTCTTGTAGTACTCGAGGTTAATACCATGACAATAATTTGAGGTACACTAGTTTGGGAATGAATAATTTTGCTTATGTTTGAGGTCATTCCATGTGGAAAAATTTAAAGAGAGATTCGTGTATAAAGAAATAAATATTTAGGCTTTTGAATGACAATGAAATATCTCATTTCATCTTTGCCTTTTAGATAATTTTCACAGACTGGCCTTTCAATATACTGTTTTTCATCTTCAAGAGAAATTTTAACAAATGAAAATAGAGGAAATAGGAATTCATTTATTCATGGTTTCTAGCTTCAATGGAATATTCATTATGAACACAGATGAGGTTCAGATATAAGTATTATTCATAAATGATTTCGAACTACTGTTTGATCAGTTCTTGCATAATAAGCTCTCGCTCTTTTACTTGATGTATTTCTATTGGATGAGATTGAAAAAAAAATTTTAATCTGTTGTACAAAGATTATTTGAAATTCGAACACAGTAATACTCCAGATATATTCCAAATTCAGCCCCAACAAGCACATAATTTTTCATTTCGAGAAAATGAATATTTTGTACATATTAAAATTTCTTGGTCTTAATGTTGTGTATATATTCAAATGAAACCAACCTCAAATTAGTGCATTATTTTGTAAGATTGAAAGAATTATTGAAAAGTTTGCCGAAATGAATTGATATTAAATAGGTACTTAGCAAACTGCCTGGTAACCAAGCTCTTTGTTTTGTTATCAAGTAGTAATCGAATGCAATGATATGTTTCTTGTGTCGAACAATTTTATTAGGTATTTACCATACATGTGTCAAAAGTCGAAACCATCAGCGATTTTTTTTATTTTGCACTGTGTATGTTAATTATACAAATAAAAATCACCAGTACTTTGTTTTTTTCTCTGTCCCCGTTTATTTGCGAGTAAAAATTAACAGAATTCAAATTTAAGATCAATTTGCTTTTTCCTCAATACAAAAACGCCATGATATTGCTAAATGATTATTTTTTTCTGGATTACGGAACTGCTGAGAGAGTGTCAACAACAAAACCTAATACGGACAGGCAAGAAAAACTTCTAAACTGGTATCTAATTTAGGCAACTATATAGAGGAAAAAAATTTTAGCATGGACAAAAGGATTCAACTAAAAAGAAAACGTTTCAGGTATTACTGTTCCACTTTAAATTGCGATTCACACACATTCTTACGCTTGGAATAAAATACGGAGTTTTTCAAGCAAAAAACTCAATAGGTATGAAAAAAAGGCACTGAAGGCACCGTACCTTATTTTGGCTGAACATGTATTAAGACAACATCATTGTGATATAAAACCAGAATTCCAAATGGTAACAACCATAGAAAAATCAAAGCCTTTCTCATTAGTAGATTCAGAAAAGAGTTTAAAAGTGAAAAAACATCTAGTAACAATCTTCAACAAAATCCTACAGGGTAAGACCCTACCGAGTGCGTGAAGTTTTTCTTAAATGATATTTTAAAACAAAATAGGAAAAATAACGATATAGGCAATTACCGTCTATTGGCAATGGCATCATGTAGACTAAAATGTCTCGATTAAAAGACAGACTAGGATAGAAATTTGAACATCATCTAATACTTAACCAAAGTCATGTACGGTTTCGTTAGGGAACGATGGATTTTGAATATTGAAAAACAGGAAAAATTACTTGGTAGACAAAGAGGAGAATATACATTGCCCACTGATTACCACAAGAGGCATCACACGGGAATTACCTAGCCCACTATTATTTATATGCTCTCATTATTTGGTTTGATACCTAATACAGCACAACTACTAACACGGATGACCTGGGCTTAATAAGTAAGGGAGAAACGATTGAATCCACAATACAAACAATCAAATATTAACCAAGATAGATTCGTGGTTGAAGGAGCACGACTTTCAGAGATGTGCTTCTGAAAGGTTAGGCAAATTGAAGAATCTAGGAATTGAAATAGGGGAACATCAAATGAGGGGCCGTTCATAAAATACGTTCGCATACAAGGGGGGGAGGGGTCTGGCTGAGTGTGACAAGGGGGGACGGGGGGTATACGGCAACGTGACGTTCGCCGTTTATTAATTTTTGACATGAGCGCTAGAAGCCAGCGTAACCACTTTTGGTATGAAAGAAATCTTCAGTAGATTTTGGTAGAAATCTACATGTGCGACATCTTCTAACGAATTCCTAAACTCGTCAGATTTTGTAATCAAATCTATAGTGATTCCATCTTTGCGAATGAATTTTCAATTGAGAATGCGAATTAATCTTGTTACAGTAGGTACACTGTATTTCACTATACAATTGAAACAAAATAAAGCGATTATTTACTGCTTCATTGTGTTATTGAGCATTGAATCTTCTGATTATGTAATTAGAAAATCCTTGGACTTCTAAATAATAGAAATATTATTTATTATATATATGTTCGTTATGAAAGATATTTATTAATTTATTTAAGTTTTATTATAATAACTAAATAAATATTTTTAATTTTCAGAATTTGTGTACTATTATTTAGAATTTATCATACTCAGCAGGGGGGGGCTTAAGTTTTGTGACGAAATATTTCTAGGGGGGGGTCACAAAAAGTGTGACACAGCGTGACAATGGGGGGGGGGGGGTCAAAAAAGCTGATTTTAGTGTGACGTATTTTATGAACGGCCCCTGAGGTGAAATACCTTGGTAAAATAGTGTGAAGTGGGACAGAAATATTGATATAGCAATTAATAATAAACAGTTTTGGTAGGGTATGGTGGAGAGCGAATCCTGAAACGCTGATACATTCAGGGCCGGTTGTTCAATGCGAGGTAATCTCGAGATGATCTCCAACCAATGGTTATCTACACTAGCCCCGTTGTTCAATGCGAGATTTGCGTGTAACTAAGGATTAACAGTGGTTTAAGTTAATCTTCCCAATGTGATGGTTTAATGATGATAATCTGAGGATTCTAACCTCAAATTGTTGTGTTGTCAAATTGAAGCTTCATGCCAACCCAGAAATTATTGTTATTTCATAAAATCAACAAAGATGAATGAAGAAATTACGGACGATGAAGATTTTCTAGAGTTGATATTATTGCTCCAATCAGAAAAAGGCCGGTTTTCCGCAATCGCCAATGTCATTTCGAAAAATGGACAGATATATACAGAGTGTTTGAATCGATTTCGTCTTCCAAAACAAGTTGTTCGGAGGATATAGTGGGCCTTATTTCCAATGATATTGCTAATCCCACAAATCGGTTTTTAATTTCTCGGAATTTGTGACAGCATCTGTTTTCTTCGATTTCACTATATCTCTATATTTCTTCACCAACGAAACTAAAATTCTTTCCTCGTCAGGTCTGAAAGTTTCTGTCCTTTTTTTTTGAATGAATATGACAAATCCATTTCAAATTTTTCGATCAATAACAATCAAACTCACAAATTACAAACAGCAATAATATGAATATGAGACACAAAGTTACATATTACATTCTCATGTCATCTTCTATTAATATTTAAATTTGGTAATCTTCTTCTTATCTTGATGTTTCCATTACCAACCTAATATAACTATGGTTTAGAAAACAAGAGATTAAAATCACATTGAACAACATATCCTAATGCTAATCTTGGATTGGATTGCAAACCTGGATTAGCTAACAAGGAGAGAGATTTATCTCGTATTGAACAACCGGCCCTTAATGGTTTAGTAAGATCTCACCTCGACTATGAGTCAATTCAATTAAAACCTTGTTCCAAAAAAAATCTGGCAATATTGGACATTGGATTTACTATCGTAAATTTTTTGTTTTCATTTCCAGTCCTATTCTCGTGCATGTATTCTTTGTCCGGTGAATAACTACACCAATTACGCAACAGTTTTGATCATGTGGATTGTCTATCAACAACAACATACAGAAGTACTTTGCTTTGAGCAACACACTCTTCGTCTCCGGACATCTATTATGTAATGGAAGAGGATAGGCGAAAATCGTCAACCGATAGATGGCGTTGCTAAATCCAAGATGGCTTCACTTTACGGTGAACAACAAATTTTGGCCATTTGAAGTAATGGTACTATTAGTTCATGTTTTGCATTCTTGAGGCCTTGTTGAGTGGAAATTACTGTTTAAACGTCTTAAGTTGCTTTGTGTGCTGAGGTAGTTACATGTTTGGCTAGTATTACAGCCTTATTTTACTCGTGAGTGTTATAACTTGAACTACTTCACCAACCTACATTCCAGATCAAAATGTCTTATAGAATTGGAGCTACGTAATATTCTGGATTACGTGGAAAGCAGAACTAGAACGTTGAAAGAGGGTGAAGCTGTGTTCAGAGCAGGACATATCATTGCATGTGGAGTGGAAGAAAGTAACCATAAAAATAAGGAGCTTATGTTTGCGAACATTAGCTTTAGTAGAGCATCCACATGAAATCAATATATTGCTGGCTGATGAGGGATGGAAATGCCAATGTTCCTGCGAAGCGGGTTTATCTGGGCTCTGCAAACATATTGCAACCCTTATATCATTTTGTTATTAAGTAGGTAATGTCATTTCGTAAATATATAGAAGTAGTTGATTTTCAAGAAATTTTTGCATGTAATTAGCTTTTTGTGATAAATAAAGGATCAATATATCAGATTTATCAAAACATGTCACCGAATAGTGTTTCAACAAATGTTTTATTTTTACTATTCAAATAAATCATGAGAAAAACCTGATTTTTGTGTTGCTACAAAACTTTTTCTGTACTTTTGCATTGTATAATTCAGTACTGAGCATGAAAAGCTGAAGAAATAGGTTGGTTACTCCACTTCTAACGTGGAGATCAACAACCTTAACGCTGAACTGATTTCACTCGACTAACTATTCAATTCTTTAACAAGGTTATCATTTCCAGAAGAAAATTGATAATATCAAGTGTTAGAGTAACTGATCTCACACCAAAGGTTCAAATCTCACCAAACAAGAATGAATCATGCTTTTAAAAAAATGTGTCTAACCAAGGAGATACAATTGGCAGTTATGCTATTGACTAATTATGGGGGATAGTGTGAAAGGATAAAAAACAGACTCGAAAGCTATGATTTATTGACATAATTGTAATCATACTTTGCTTTAACTATATATTAATAAATATTATATTATAGTCTTGAAAATGGCTTCAAAGTGGGAACTGAAATGTCCACTAAACTTTATTTTCAGACGCTCTAGAAAGTGGAGGCTACTTACAAACATATTTTTAGTTATTGGTTTACTAATTTTCAATAAATTTTTCTTCCTGAGACAAAGCTTTTTGTCGTTAATGGGGAATTTATGTAGTGAAATAGTACTAGTATTATATAATGAGCACAGTGACACCGAGCACATTTATCTCGATTTTGTAGGAATACTTCAATGAATTCGCTGCATTTTGGATTGTAAACCATAACAACACTTCATAATTCTTTCACTCTTCGCACTTTTGAACTGTATTAAGTTATAAATATTTCCAAAATAATAATTTTAAATCCAACACTCATAAGGCTCCATAGAAATAATATTTGTTGTTCACCGTCCGGTTAGTTAAAAAAAAATATATAGATGGCGATCCCTTCGAAGTTTTAGCAAATTGGTCAAATGGCCGTAAGGGAATCATGGATCATAAAAAAAGAAGAAGAAACTTGAAATAACTCATAACCTCAAATGAAAAACAAAACACAAAACTAGTAACTGAACTGAAAGAAGTGAACAGATGAGTTGAAAGAAATTCGAAAAATTCGCTCAAATCATCTTAGGAACGACTGTAGGTCAATCTCTCAACCGATTGTTAATTCAAAGATTCACAATGTGTATTGAAAAAATTAATCAATAACAATAAATTGGAATATTACTCGAATTCATCAATCTCCGTTTTAATTATATTTTCGCCTTCAGATTCAAGCGATTTAAAAATGCTGAGAAGACCTCCAACCAGCATTGAACTTAAACTGGACGACATAAATGAATATGAAGAGATGCGACAACAAGCTAAAGATAAACAGCAAAAACCAACCAACGAACCACCCACTTGGCAGCCTGGTCCGAAAAGTAAGCAGGAAATGTATTCTCGTGTTGGATATGTACCTATGGAACAACAGCCGGCTCGAACAAATTTTTTATGATGATAGTATTTGTTTGTTGTAATGTTTCCTCTAAATTATACAGTGAAGCTCATGTTTCAAAAGTAAAAAATTTGATCTATTCGAGAGTTGTTTAATTCAATATAGTACAAATAATGGCTTTATTGGATTCATTTCCGGAGTTGATAGAAAAGATTGGAGTTGTGCTTCCTCTTACTAAAATGACATTTTCATCCAATATTAATTTGAATTATGTTGATGTACTGAAGACTCAGTATTAATTAATTGATATGATGGACATAAACTTCTTGTGTATTTCTATTTCGTAAATACTCTGGTTGTTGATATGTATTCTCGATTTGGATAAATTAGCCTACTCTTTGTGTGGCATATGGAACTTCACAACCAACTTTTGAATTGAAAATGGAACATCCAGTAGGTATATTTATGTATTTTTATAGCAATATCCTATTTGGGTATATATATATTATATATATATATATATATATATATATATATATATATATATATATATATATATATATATATAATAGACATGTATAGACACTGTCATGGTATAAGAAATATGAATACATAAAGCATAAAAAAATATAGAGATATAGTCACAATACTTCTGAATAGCAAATAAATATAAACAGCTAGCAGGGCACATTATTTGAGGTTGCTGTCTACGCTGTTGAAAGCTACCATTCCTGCCTGATATATGGATTTTTCAGAGCTTTTTTTACGTTTTACTCCAGATATATATTATGCCTAGTCGTAGTTATGTACTGGTGATGGTTTTCATTGAATTCAATTTTTTCACTCAGGTAATCCAGTAATATATTGTGGTACATTTTGTAGATCAGTATCATAGTATGCAAATATATAGTTTTTACTGACATCCATTTCAAGTCTTTAAATCATACTACTTATTGTTGTATCTCTAGGTATCTTCAATATACTCATTGCTCTATTTTGCTATTTCTGCAGTCGATCTAACTCACTCTTATTAGATGTGTATATTATTGATGCACAGAATGTCTAATGTGGTAGTACTAACCTGTTACATATAGATATTTTTGCCCATCTAGACAGATTTCTTGATACATGTATCATAAAGTTGACGTTAAATGTTAATTTTTTGATAACTTGAAGTACATGAGCTTTAAAAATTAGTTCCTGGTCAATAGCTACTACAAGGTATTTCAATACACTAACATTTCCGATGTTGTTATTTTCAATATTTATCTGCAAGTTTTTGTTTTCAATTTTATTGTTCATTAGATCATCCATATCATTGGAACAGTAATACACAAGGGTGTCATCCGAGAGCAGGTGTATTTTACAATTGGTTATCGACGTCATTCATATACAGGAGGAAGAGTAAAGGCCCAAGTGTTCTACCTTGCGGTACTCCCTTATTGTTTATGAGTTCTGAGAAAGTGACATTATTGTTCTTAGTTACCTGTTTTCTATCACGGAGATAGTTTTCAAAACACTTGAGAGCTTATGCCATAATTTCTGTTTCAAGAGTAATCTTTGTCTCAACGGTTTCAAAAGCTCTCCTCAGATATAGGAAAACTGCCCCAATCTTTTTTTTTTCATCCATACCAGTCGACTGAAATATTTTGATCCGCAGTTTCCTTGCTATGGTGGGATCTAAAACCAGATTGATTTTCTGATAGTAGATTGTTGCAATCGATAAACTGAATTTCCAATGTTCGAAATTATGATATTGTTTGATGTCTCATAATTTATTTTACTATTTTATTTTAGTGATATTGCAAGCAATTTCAATGGCATCAAGATGTTGCACAAGTTAATTTAGGCATTCTTAGTATGAAGTATGAAAATGTTGCTGAAACAATCTTTCTGAATAACATCCATGACGATGCCATTGCAAATAACATCTGATAAAGAATTGATGCAAGATTTGGGTGTGATATCCACATATAGATCGTGGGAGCCAATCTTGTTTTTCAGTGATCACGGCCTACTAGACGTTTTTTCTTATTTTTGGAAAGTATTTCATATTCATATTTTTTCGCTGAAATAGGGTTTTCGGAAAGTTTTATTAGGGAGCAAAATTGTCGCTAATTTTTTTGGATTCATGTTCAAGATTCTTGAAATTATACTAATACATCGGACTCCTGAAAAATTCTTATTTGTTTCAATTCTCATGGAGTCGTCCACGTATCCTTCGTAATTTTTGACGAAGAATCCAGAATTTTCAAGGTCGATGGATACACTTGGAATGAGCTGTGAACAAAAAAAGACACTGCACGCCAGCATCTATGGAACCACCCTTTTTGCGGAATGTTCATTAGGGAAAAAAACAGGACTGAAATTCTCCTGGATTCGTGTTCAGGATACCCGAATTAGTAATTCACCTGCTACCTGAAAAATTTTGATTTGTTTCACTTCTTAGGCTGGATTCAGACAGATCCGAAATCCGATCGTAAGACGATCAAATAGCTTTCTGATTGGGCCAAATTCGAATTTAGACCAATCAGAAAGCTATTTGATCGTCGTACGATCGGATTTCGGATCTGTCTGAATCCAGCCTTATGGAAACGCCCCTGTATTTTCTGTAATTCTCAACAATGACTTATGAAACACTTTGACTGAGCTCAGTGCACAGAAGAGGTCATCCTACGTGATATACACTGCACGCCAGTCAATCAACTTCCCAACATTGAACTAAAAAGCGACCTAATTAGGATAGGCCCTTCGCCACCATTCAAATTATTTTTACATTGCTACAACCTCGTATCATGCATATCCTTGTTCAGTAACAGTAATTGTATGATCATTGTCCAGAGCATGCTGGGCAACACTTGACTTTTCAACCATTCTATATCTCATATGAATCATGTTCCTTAAAGCAGGTTTTTATAGCTCTTTCGACTATGGCCAATGAATTTTTTGTTTCAACCTTGATTACAAAATTATTTAAATTATAGGGAACAATTTGTATCTTTGGAAAACTGTGAGAGTTCATTGGAAAACATTGTTTGTGGAGTCCCACAAGGATCCATACTAGGACCTCTACTGTTTCTAATATATATTAATTAAAATTCAGAATTGAACATCACTGGAAAGTTGGTATTATTTGCTGATGATACAACTTTGATATATTTCAATAAATATTTGCAAGTGATCCAATGTCAAATGGAAAATGATATGAAACAAATATTTCTTTGGCTCAATGTTCATAAACTTACTTTAAATTTCGAAAAATCATCTTTCTTGTTCATTGATAGAAAACCAATTTTATCACAATCATTTTATTGCTAGGACAACAAAAAATTAACAGGTTATATAATATAAAATTTTTAGGTCTGAATATTGATGAAAATATTTCATGGAATATTCATATTGATCTGATCCGAAAAAAAAATCACCAGTCATTGGAATTTTGTACAAGATAAGGAGCTATATACCTTTGAAATATCTAAAATTAATTTATTTTTCACTAATTTAATCGAAATTACAATATTTAATGCATATGGGGTACTGCGTCGAATACCATTCTAAAACCACTGAAGTCTTTACACAATAAAGCAATTGAATGCATTTTTCATTTAACTTATTTGGAACCAACAAGGAATATTTATAAACCAAATCGTCTCCTCGACATCAATTCTATTTATAAACTGAAAATTTGTACTATTTTGCATTCTATTGTGACTAATAAGAAACATTCTATTATAAATTTTTTTAAATCCAACAGTGTACATAACCACAAAACAAGGCAGTTCAATTTGTTGACAAAAAATCTCAAGACGGAATTTTCCAGAAAATCTATTTTCTTTAAAGGTGTTATCACGTATAATGGATTACCCACTGGAATGTTTTTCTCAAATGACCAAATTCAAATTTGCTATGAAGCGTTATTTGTTAGAATAATTTTTTTTTGAAAAATCATTTTTTTTATTTTCGAGTAATAAACGATTCTGATTGAGCTTTTTAATAAATGTATTATATAAATATTCCCTATATATAAACTGTAGTTTCTTGGGAATAAATAACTATTATTATTAAAAAAAACTCATTTCATTTACCGACTTTTGTTTTCCAAATGATGAATTGGACTGCAAGTAATATCAGTTTAGTGTCAAGGTAATCAATCTCTAATCATATACTGTTTATTGGGACACACAATAATGGTGCCAAGTCATTTTAATTCTCTATAAATCCACATAAATACTCCTTTTGTTGACAGCAACAATATATTCTCCGAGGACTGAATTCCTCCGATTCAGTTTTTTATAAACTGGTGAGAATTGGGAAAATACTGAAAAATCAGATCATTTATCGTAATAGTTATAATAATGTATACTCACAATACACAGTATTTTTATATATGTACAAAATTTACAGTAATATATAGACATCACAATGTTCCCTATATTATCCTTTGTAACGCAGACTAAATTATACTTACAGCTAGGATACACTGTACAGAACATCTTGACGATAATTCAAAACGAGCTCAAATTATCAAACTAAACTATATATTCACATGTATATTACATTGTAATTTAAAAAATGATTGATTTCTTTATGTATACTACATATTTATATATTATGTCTGCTTTCAATATTTATAATAGCCATAATTCAAACTACAAATGGGGTAACGTTAAATTTAAATATATACAACTTTAAAGCCTTTAAAAACTACAAGATTAGGTTGCTATTCTCTATCAGACGTTTGCACACTCCACACCCGATAAACTAAAAAGTATATTAACAAAAAACTAAATAAAAACTCACGTCTGCAAAACCAAGATGGGGAATGTAGAAACGTAGGCGAAATAAGTGAAAAAAATTTAAACAAAATTATCTCTGATAAAAGTGTTCAAATTCTTGCATAACATAATAAATAAATAACAAGTATCAATATAATATAAAAAAATAAACTCTGGCAACTTAACCTCATAGTTTTGAAATCAAGAAAAATTCTAATATTAAATATCAGCGGCACTTATACGACATATTTGCAAATATTGCAAGGATGTCCTATAAATTGATGAAATAATTTACAAGATATTTACGAAAATAAAGATCTTCTAAATAAAGACATATTTTTTTATAACTAGTTCAATATGAGATCTCTTAAATAGGTAGTAAGTTATTTTTAGCATTTTCATATTTTATTTCAATAATAGTAATAACGTTTTTGTCAAGAAATCACAGTGAAACTTTTTAAATATTTAAGTAAACCCTCAAGGGACGAATATTACCGTATTCTGAGGTTATATCCAAATTAACTGGCGAGAGTTAGACTAACATTCATGCTTCGAAATATATGTCAAATCAGGTTATTTTTGTCACAAATAGATGATACTGAGAAAAACAGAAGAGTAACAGTGAATTCTCAATAGTTTCAAGTCCGATAATCGAATATATGCAAATAATCACACTGTAGTTATGACTATAAGAAGGTGAGCAATATCTGCTACCCTTTCTAGAAGACTAGGAGCGATTCTTCTTAGGTTCTCATTGACAAAGTCACATGATGGAAAAATGTGAACCACATAGGCAGGCTGAAAAAAAAAGATAATAATAATAATAATCGGCTTCAATATTTTCATTAGATAAACAGATTAAACAAAAAACAAAAACGGTTAAATTATTGAAAATGAAAGGCCAAGTTCATTTCTATGAAAGATAAATCTCTGTTTGACCTGATCTTCCACTTAACCTATTGAAAGCGTTAGTTCATTTTTGAATCATACAATTGAACCTTTATTTGATGAATTATACTTCAGACGTGTATGAAATATCGAACTATTTGAAGAACTAGAAGATAATTATATGAATGGATCTGTAGGAAATATATTATTACTGTTTTGCTTATTGTTGCAATACAGTTTGTCAAACTTTTTAAAAACTCAATCACTTAATCTCAATTGCTGAAAACGTATTTTCTACCAACTTTGAACATGAATCAATAGAAAATAATGTGGTAGTGGTCGAGGTTATTTTTATTATATTGACAGGATGAAAAACTCTGCCGATGACTGTAGATCGCACCATTAGCAACAGTAACAATAAATTTAGTCAATTCTATTTGAAAATTGAAGATGTTGGAGAAAAATATGTTTGAAGATGTTTTGGAATATTTTCAGGCAGGAAACAGCCGAGATTATTGTGACAAGTCAGATGACAAGTAATTTTAACACTGATGATAGTATCTGCCATCGCCAAAAGACAACTATATGATCGGGTCACAGACCATTTTGATCCTGATTTAATACTGCCTAAATGAAAAATCTGAATCTACGAGTTATCAGCAATTGGGAGATGGTGGTGGATTCGCAAAAAATGGAAAACATTGTATACCTTTGAACATTTTTTATTATTCATTGATTCTGTTTTAGAAGAAATACGAATATATTATTGATTTGAATACATCATACGTAATGGGTAAAACTAGATCATAGCGTAAATTTTCGTCTCTACTGCAATGGTTATCACGATATGAGCTGATAATAAAAATATTCTCGATACTCACAGGTTGGGTGGTACCAGGTGCAGCAACATTCACTATACCAGCTGCCTGTTTCTGCTGCAAATATGTTATGAAACCAGTTGTTAGATTAGTAGACTGTTTAAGTACATCCATATGGTCACGTCCACAAGGTAAAGCCAGCAACATACAGTGTTCATTTTCCATCTAAAAAAACATTAGGTTAAAAATCGGCAATTTTTGCAACTACATTATATTGAATTCAATCTTCAGTATTCAATAAGGAAACTTGTTTCATTCAATTTGATATCTTGAGACAAAATTCAGAAGAATAGAAAAATTTTTGTAGTTCTTTGAAAAAAAATATTCTCATACCTGCATCTTTCTGGCCACACCTTCGACCTGTGGGGGTTCTAACCTCATTCTTTGGAAAATTCTTAGGGGAGGTGTTGATCCATCAGTGTTTTTCGGCAAACTACATTTGGCGACATCATCATTTCCAGAAACAAAGTACATCTGAACAGCTGCCTGATCGTTTTTGAGAGCTAAAAGGCCCTGCCACATACAAGGATATTGCTGAAAATGTATTGAAATGTTTACATATCATGACTTCTACAATAGAAAAAATGCAATAGTACAATCATTATAAGATTTAAGAAACATTGAACTGACGACGCACCCCAATATAAACTGTAAGTCTGTAATATAGTTCAAGTTTGAGTTGGTAAGTGTATGATTCTAATATGGAAATGTTATAACAGAAAAGTGCAACTGACTCGAACAATGTTATCAGAAAAAGAGATTAATTTTTTTTTATTGAATATTTGAAAACTTCACCGAAACTTCTATGGAATGTTTCAAAGGAAAGGAATGATGAAATCACGGTAATAATTAAACAACCGGTTAACAAGATATTTCAACTGAGATGTCTAATACCACCAGCAAAAACTCAAGGAAAATTTTTCAACAGGCAGAAATAACAGAATTACTTTCTCTTAGACATTTGACAATATTACCGATAGTTCATATAGGAATAAGAGAATATTTTAATTCAGATAATGCATAAATATCTCAACACAATTCCTGGGAAACCTCCAGAGTTGGGTGAGGCAGTTAATACTGCGGCTTCATTAGAATTATTGCCAAAGAAATGAAAAAATGACGTTTCATGGATTATCGCAACTAATCAATGTTTTCAATAATTTATGTAGAAACACTAACAACTATATGGAAATATCATTTTGCCACAGTAAGGAAATCTTGACATTTCCTTTACGAAATTTTGTGTGGAATGTCAAATCTCCTAGCGATTTGCGGAAAAAATTCTTCTCTAAAGTATTGTTACAATTTGCTAATTTAATTTTTGTCAGTGAATAAATACGATTCCTCACCTTGAGCAACATAAGCAAGCTCTCCGCCTGCGGTGGAACTTGACTAGCGTGCGGGGGCGTGGCGGCTTGCAGCCCCCTCTGACTGGTCGGAGCCTCGGCGCCGATGTGCCTCGCCACGGCCCCCATGAGGTTCCCTGCGGCACCCAGGCCGGCGCCCATCATTCCGTGGGCGGACATCGGCCTCTCGACGTGACTAGAAATGGGCCGGTCGGCCGTCGCCAAGCCGCCCATGTGGGCGGTCAGGGCGGAGTGGCCGCTCAGCGGCCTGTCAGGGGTTCCCAGGGGCGACATGTGCGCCAGACCGCGGTCGCTGCCCAGGGCGGCCAGCGACCCGTGACTGGTCATCGGCCGGTGAGCCGGAGGAGGTTCCGTAGACTCGTAGTGGTATCTGCTGGGGTGGTAGTGCTGGAGTCTCGTGGAGTGGACGTTGTACACCTGGCCCACTTGCGGTGAATCTGTAAAAGGAGGGATGTCTAGGATTTGCGAGTCACATAGCTGAACTATGGTGAAATGTTAGCAATAATTATCACTGTTAGATGAGGTTTTCACAACATATAACGCCAAAAAATCAAGAGTTTTGTCAGTGGACAAAAATTTACGAGATTTTTTCAAATTATCACTAGATCAAATATACAAGTTCACTCGTGTCATTATCTACACTCATTATTTTATTCAACCCTAGTGGGAAAAAATTTGAAAAAATGGATAATTTCTAGATGTATCTTAATAAGAGTTCTGAATTTGGATAATTTCATCAGAGCTGAAAGTAGTCATTCTGAACAGTTCTGTTTATTTCTTACATGTACTTTTTAGTTATAAAATGTTGCCAAGAATTGTTTGCCATGTATCTTTAAGACAAAGCGACTTTTCAAAAACTATCATAAAGAAAATATTCTTGAAATGTCTGTTGAGTTATTGCAGTTTTTTTTATTATCAACACTGAATCAACTTGAATATTTTCCATAATTGCTACACTTAAATCTCCGTTCATTAAGGGCCTCGTCATCATCAATTTTTTTTATATACAGATTCACACGAAAGGAAAGTCCTGTAGTGTTCAATGAACACCGCGTGAATCAAGAGACAGGAAATATGAATTAACATTTACTTGAATTTCTGAAGTTTGTAAGCCTCAGAAAAAACACTTTTTTGGCAACGAGTTCCAAAGCTCAGCTACTCTATTGAAAAAAGATCCCCGAGCAAGAGAGGTTCGACAGGTTTCCAAATTCACAACAAAGGGGTGGGAATTCTGTACTCGTCGAGTCATCCGTGTAGATATTGCCAAGCGGGAAACGATTGATAACAATTCGGAAGAGCATCGACCGTGAAAGTATCTATAGAAGAGAGACAAGTCTCCGACCCTTCTACGATGTTCCAATGAAGTGAGCGAAGAATCACCAACAAGGCGAATTGCCTTTCTCTGAATAGAATCGAGATGGCTCAATGAATGTTTTGGTGCCGAACTCCACAGATGAGAACTGAATTCCATGACAGGTCGTATCTGAGCCTTGTAGATCATTATAAGCTATATATATATTTATTATTACTATTCACTGGGAGGCACTGTTTGAAATAAAAATTATGGTATTGCAAATATAGTAGAATAAATTAAAAGAGACGAAAAATATGCAATTCGAATACATGAGTATCCTGTTAAGTTTCATCATATTTCGAAATCTTTTGGGATTTCAACAAAATACCAAGCATCATAAAAACATTATCGTTGAACCAGTTTGAAAACAAAATCAAGATAAGTAATCAAAATTAATAAATTTTGACTGAAATTTTTTAGAAGTGTACATATTTATTTCATTTGAGTCAACAAATCTCATTTAACCAACGATTATCACGAAGTAACATACCGGTAGCTCTATCATGGGGTGAATGCAAACTATGAGGCACAGCAGCACCTCTTCCCGTTAAAGCAAGCCCAACTGATCCGGGTCTTCTCAGTTCTAACGGTGGTGAAGTAACAGGCGCTTCCTCTCCTTCCTGGCCATCGCCAACCTTTTCAACACCTCCAGATCTGAAAATCGAGATGTATTCAGAATCTGAGTGAAATCTTAAAGGAAAATCATTCTCAAATGAAGGCGTGAAGTATTCAGATAAGATGAAGTGTCTTACAAAAATTTCAACAGTACGAGGCTTGATATAGTTAATTCTAAACTTACCTAGAGAGATGTAACTGTTGCTGCCTGAAGTACTGTTGGTATTGTATAACGTGGGAAGGATGCATATAATGTGCAGGGCTGATTTCTGGTGGTGGTCGTAAAGGGCCTGGTGGAAAATGAGCAATTGTCTCTCCCTATAAAAAACATATCAATTGAAAAAATGCGGGAAAAACTATAGCACGCAGGTAAAACAATAGTCGAATTATAAATATGGATTGGTAGAACTGGTAAAAAATAAACTCCTATTCTATTGTAGTTCATCTAAGTATTCAATTATTATTAGTTGAGCTACAATGAGATGAAGGCTAAGTCGAATAACTAAACAATTCTTTGTCGAGATCAATCATTCAAGATAAATAGGATTTGTACTTCCTAGGTGATGAGATAGAGAGTAGATTTATTTAATATTCCACCAATTCATCCGAATATATTTCTTCAGTTCTGAAACTATTCAAGAAACTGAAATTTTGAGAAATATTTTTTTTCCTCTCACAATATGAAGAGTATAATAAAAAAAGTGGGAACATTTCTTCATGTCAACTTTTCATGATCTTATCGGAAAAAGCAAGAAAATTACAGTAATACCATTGTACAGAAGTAAACACAAGTAAACCCACTTGACGCCATTGCTGTAATAAGATATCCCTAAAGTCTTTATTCCATGTAAAAGACCACATTCAACATGACAACCTCTATGTGCTGGAGAATTTTCGATCTATGTTTTCGAGTGGTTTGAATCCGTTGAGTTGAAAGTAGTCTTTAACAAGTTTGTGCCGTGAAAAATGAAATCTTCAACATCAAGCATCCCCTAGGGAGTGATTTTACTTGTTTATTTCTGTACGGTGCTACGACAAAACATCGAGAAATACACAAAAAAGTTCACCTTTGGTGACGGAGAATTTTGGTGAGCCGGCGGTGGACTTCGGCTACGATTAAGCAAACTCCTTTCCCCATGCTGCATGTTAGTGACGAATTTTTGTTAGTCGAGTCGCCTATATCGCACGTTAAAACAAGTTACTTACCAAACTGGCTTCGTAAGCAGGTAGCGGCAATCCAGTTTGTCCCACCAGTCTTTGTTGGGGACCTTGCGGCGATAGCTTGGGCCTCTGTCCCAAGATGACGTTGGCCATGGACACTTCCACTTTCGGGGGCTCCATTACTCCTTTCGGGCCGGTAGGAGGAGGTCCTTGGATGACCCTGGACTGGTTGCCGAGCATCGATTGAGATTTGCCCAGAGGCGGACTCGGTACTGCTCCGCTGATGATCTGCTGCTGGTGCAGAGGCTTCACCATCGGAGCCTTTCCCATTATCACCTGCTGCTGCTGCTTCATGACCGGCTGATGTTTCACGTGCGCCAGCTGGGTATTCACTATCTGCCCTTGGTTGACCATCGGCGACACCAGGTGGCTCTTGTTCATCTGCTGTTGCTGTTTGCCCATTTGCAAGAGTTTCTGTTGATTGCTCAGCATCACTGGGGATAACACGGGAGGTTTGACCAGCGTAGGAATAGGCTTCGGTGCTCCGGTGGATACAATGGGTCTCGGCGACAAGTTTGACGAAGTAACAGCACCTAAACTCAAGCTCGTATTGACGCTGAGGTGCTGATTGATTGGAGTAACCGGTTTCGTTATGATAACTGGAGTAAGTGGCTTCGAGGTTACTATAGGAGTGACTGTTTTTGTGATTATCATTGGAGTGACAGTTCTCGGTACTGATACAGAGGAATTGGCTTTCGAAACTACCATTGGAGCCACAGCCATAACCTGTGGTGTATTCTTCGAACCAGCTGCTACAGACGGTAGAGGTAATTGCAACACAGGTTTCGCCTGAACAGGAGCAGGTTGCTGACTGACCACGGCGTGTGCAGCTTGTGAAGACAAAACATGAGCTTTGAAACTGTGTAACTTCGCCTGTTGGACTACAGGAACCTGTTGGGCCTGCGCTATCACACTCGGTTGAGGTTTCACCAATTCCTTCAATTTTGGTTGTGCCAGTGGAAGAGCTTCCATGGAGGCATTTTCTCCTTGCTGTTGAGGGTCCCTGCTACCCGGCAACGGAACATACTTGCCTTCTTCACTTTCTCTCATCGGAATCAGTTCTCCTGTTACAGGATCAATCAGGTTTGTCGGTTCATCAGGATTGACATTACTAGTTTCACCCTTGAGGCGACGAAGGACTGCCGTTTTGAGACCTTCGAGAGGTTTTTCTTTACTTGGTTCGGAAGATGCTTCAGGTTTTTCAGCTTCCTTAGCAGATTCCGTAGGTTTTGCTATTTCTTTCGGTTTCTCAACTTCTTCAACTGGAGAAGGTGGTTTGATATCTTCTTTTTGTGTTTCTTCAGAAGAAGAAGCTTCAGCAGCCTCAGAACCTCTTCGCCCTTTTCGCCCTCTGGGTGATTTCCTGGGAACTTCCAATTGTACAGGGGGTGGTTTCGGTGCGACTTGTCTTGTAGATCTCCTCTGGTTCGAAGAGGCGCGTGTTTGGATAGTATTCTTAACTACGTCTTCGATGGTGTCGTCCACTGTATTCTTGGAAGTATCTTTTTCCTGTAGTCGTCGCGACTTTCGTGTGTTTGAAGCAGCGGGAGGAGTAAACTCTTCTTTGAGCTCCACTGCTTTCACAGGACTCGAATGTATTTCTTTGGAGTGGTCCTTAGAAATTTCTTTCGCCCCGTCCTTGGTGATTTCTTTGATGATTGCCGTTGTTTGAGAGCTGTTAGAACTGGACACAGCCGGAGATTTTATGGTGAGAATCAGTCGAGGGCGCTGTTCTTTGTTGGCCTCATCCGACTCATCGCGGAACTCGTAAACATCGGCAGGAGCTGATTCAGATTCTGATTTGGTTATTTTTCGTTCGTTACGAGTTCTTCCGCCTCTGCCTCTTTTACTAGGGGATGTGACGACTGCAAGTTCTTTGGTAAGTTTAGCACGACGCGTTTGTATTCCTCCATTATCTACAGTGCTCCCACGAGTTTTGCCTCTGCCCCTTGCTCTGCTTCCACGTCCCCGATTATTAGTACGGGCTGTGTATGTTTCCTTTAGTTCCTCTGGCTCATCTTGTACTTCTGATTCATCTGTCTTCCCTTCTGTAGACAGATCAGTCATGCTTTCAAAAGATTCAACATTTTTACTCTCGACAGATTCATCAGTCTTGCTTTCGACAGATTCATCTGTCCTGCTTTCCACAGATTCATCAGGTTTGCTTTCTATAGATTCATTGGTCTTGCTTTCCGTAAAATCTTCAATCTTGCTTTTAACGGATTCACCACTCTTGCTTTCTTTCGATTCATCTGTTTTATTTTCCACCGATGAATCGCTCTTACTCTCCACTAATGAATTGGTCTTACTTTCCACTGAATAATTGGTCTTACTTTCCACTGAAGTATCAATCTTACCAGAAACAACTAAATCGGTCTTAGTTTCAATCAATGAATCGAACTTACTTTCCACTGATGTTTCCATCTTACTTTCTATAGGTTCACTGTTCTTAATTTCAGCTGTTGATGGTTCAGTCATTTCAAGGGTAACATCTTTCTCAGTTGATTCAGTTTTTGTTGGTTCATTAGGTTTATTGTCATCAAACCAATCATCTTTTCCATTTTCACTGCTGTGATCTGAAAGTTCGTCACCAGAACAAAGAGTTTTGATAACAGAATCAATGTTGACTTCTTTGGCTGACCAGTAATCGCTATCTTCCTTTGTATCAAGTGGATCATCTTTTACTAGAATATCAGCACTAGTGGACCTTTCTTTACTAATGTTGGATATGATGCTTTCTGTTTCAGTTTTTTCTTCATCAAACCTGTCAATTTCTTTAATAGAAACTGTTTCTTTTTCATTGTGGTGCATATGTTCAGCATCCTCCTGCTTAATTTCTTGACTAGTTTCCACGAATTTTTTGCTTTTTAGATCTGATTCAACTTCTTGGCTAACATTTTCATTGTCTTTTTCATGTTCAACTTTAGGTTTATTTTCTAGTTCAGTCTCAAGTTTCACGTTCTTGTCGAGTCTTGGTAGAGTCTCCTCTTTGATTTCTGGTGAAGATTTTTCCAGGTATAAGTTTAGTTCATCCGTAACTTTTTCAATAGCAAGTTTTACAGGTTCCTCCTCCAATTTTATGTTGGCTTTAGTATCAGAAACAATAACTTCAGTAGGTTTTGATACTGAAGCAGCAATCTTTGAAGTTGTTCCCAGGGTAGAAACAATTACAGGACTCGGAGTTGATCTTCTCATTTCTGTTATCACGTTCAACTTATTTGGTTCTAATTGTTTAAGAACGGGAATATTGGAAGAAATTTCTGGTTTTGAAACGGTCTGGATAATACTTGTCTGAACGGGAGTTTCTACCGATGATAAAATTGGCGAATTTATAAGAGGTTTTGGACTGAGAAGGAGAGTTGGATTTTGATTTGAAACAGACATCAACGTTTTTGGACTCGAGGAGTTTGGAGTTTGTAATTTTGGACTTGAGCACATTGACATGAAAGGTTTTGGACTCGGCGAATTCGTTATCGGCCTAGGACTACTCTTTGCTGGAGTACACGGCAGACAACTCAGCTCTTTTGGAATCGTCAGTGGCTGTAGTGATGGTGGACTCTGTTGTACGTTCAATGGAACCACCTCTTTGGGCGGCATTGGGGCATGTTGGCTGTTAACAACACTTAAAGCTGGAGGAAAAGATTGTTGCCATTTGGGATCAATGTGGGCTTTATCGGTTATATTCTCTGGCTGTTTCTCTTTGGAAATCGGGGAAAGATTGTATGGAGAATGAGGAATATTTGACAAATAACCGAAATTGTGCGAAGCGGGCAACTGTCTTGTAGGGACTAGCAGCCCCTGTGGTGGAAGATGCCTAATACTCCCTTGAATCATCATTCTTGGTTGATTTGCAGTAAAACTGCCAAACTGTGGAGGCGGAATCGTAGACGTCTGGAATATCATCCTTTGTCGGTCTTGAGGCCTGTGATCAGAAGTTGAAACCAATTTCGGTGGTTCCAGAGGATGGGCTACTTTCGACTGTTGCAAAATAACAGTAGTAGGTTGCAATGGCTTGGATGCCATGACGGGTGTTATGGGAAGTCTGTTGTGAATCACCCCTGACGGTAATTTCGGTGATAACAAACCTGGTTCGCTGACAGAGATTGTTGGTTTATTCATTTGCACCGGAGAACGAGCTGGTAAATTGTGCAGCTGTGGTGCATTCGGAGATTTAATAGGAGACTGTGAAAGAAGTAGAGGTTGTACTTTGATGGGCTGGTCTGCAGTTGGCGCAACATCTGTTTTTGATAAGGCCTTCAAAGGAGGATACTGCGGCTCTGTAATCTTCAATTGAGGGGGGCTGGAAAAATGCCTGCTTGGTGGAGGCGTAACGGTCTTAGAATGTTGAGGTTCGACAAGAGGAGGTACAGGCAACGCCTTGTTTTCAATTTTGATCACTGATGCTTGAGGTGGCTTTGAGGAAGGAACCTCCTGTTTTTTCTCAACCGCCCAAGACTGTGAGATGACAGTTCGTTGTGTTTGTTCAGGTAACACAGGAAGGCTTTTCTGATCCAGATTTTTCCTCAACTCTGTAAGAATAACCATTTGTCTAATAGGTGTGAGTGAAGGTGGGCTGCCGATATTCAAATTATCCTTAGGAGGAGACACTTTGGGTGAGTTTTCGTCCATATTCTTACGAAAGTAAGGTAAATCAGGGGTTTTCGGGAGCCTCTCAATTTCGGTTGGTTCGGGAGTCTTAGATGACGGTTCA
The DNA here is from genome assembly GCA_032362365.1 of Zygogramma bicolorata. NCBI lineage: Eukaryota > Metazoa > Arthropoda > Insecta > Coleoptera > Chrysomelidae > Zygogramma > Zygogramma bicolorata. Next base: position 864,662 of record JAVJAQ010003898.1, read on the forward strand.
AACTTAGTGGGAGTATCTTCTTGTTCTTCAGTATCGGTATCAATTTGCAGTTCATGCTCACTCTGAGGGGTGTCTGGCTTCACGTCCAAATCAGAAGCACTAAGACTTTGTACTGCTTGTCGCATTTCTTCGTCATCTTGAACGTTACTCTCTTCTGCTAGAGGGGGTGGATCATTGACATTACTGTCATCATTATAAAATGCTTCTTGTTTGCCAATACCAAAACTTTCACCCAATAGAGCAGCGACGGCATCTTCTGTTTCTTCCTGGGATATAACAGCTCTTGGTTTTTCTTCCGGCAACGGAGATGGTCTTTCAGCCTCAGCATCATCTTCTTTGACAGGTTCTTCTTTCTTAGGAGTAGTTTCGAAGTCGGAAATTGATTTCACTGCAGATTCGTGGATTTTTTCGTCGATTTCGGTACCAAATCCAGGTAAGAACTTTTCCCTCTTTTTGTCCTTTGATGTTGTTGGAGTTTTCGGAATAGGGCTGATAATAGGGTTCATAGGAGATTTAGAAAATTCTGGAGTGATATTCAAATTATTGCTAGGAACGTTCTCATCAAGGATAGTAGGTAAACTTGGATTCTGTGGTAGGGTAGGGGTTGTAACAGGTTCTTGTATTTCCAATTTCACTTCTTCGATTGGAGACATTTCCTTTTTAATCTCAGGAGTCCTAGGTTTATTCTTATCGTGGTGATGGTGGTGGTGATGATGATGATGATGTTTACTCTTTTCATCCTTGCTCTTTTTCCTTTTCTTTTTCTTCTCCTTTCCTTCTTTCCTATCTTCCTTTTCTCTTTTTATTTCTGGTACATCAACAGTTTCACTGAATCTAAATTGATCTGTTTTCTCGAAATTGGAGTTATCACTGTCTTTGGGAATATTTTCTGCACAATCAAGACTTTCATCTTGCATCATATTGGCCTCGAGTTGTTTTCCCATATCTGCATAGTCCATGCTGTTCTCATTACTAGCTTGGTGTTGAATTGCTGCTGATGCGGCAGCCTCCTGAAGACGGCGTTCTTTCTCCCGACGTTTTCTTTCTTTTTTCTTTTTATGATGCTCCTCTCGTTCTCTTTCCCTCTCTTCTTTTTCTTTGATTTTGCTTTCAGGCTCTTTCTCTGACTCGCTGACGTACGCTGTTTGGCGATGAATATCTTCAACAGAGACGTTTTTATGTTCTTGTCCAAGATCTTTAGTTGCTCCATTCTCGGAATCTTCCGATAGTGAGCCAAATATGTTTTCCATTTTGGCCTCTCGCTTTCCTTCAGATTTACTATCGACTTTGTTTTTCTTAGACTTCTTGGACTTTTCTCGGCCCTCTCTAGTTTTATCTCGTCGCTTTTCCTTTTTACTATGGTCTTTCTTCTTCTCGTGCTTGATTCTATCTGCATTCTCACATTGAACAGCATCAGAAATATTCTCCAATTTACCAATTTCTTCCACGTTTGAGGAATGTTTCTGTTTCTTCTGTTTCTTTTTATGTTTTTTCTCCTTCTTTTCCGATCTTTCTTTTTTGGCAATTTCATGGTTGTCCTCATCAGAAGTATTGTCGGCAAATGAGTGTACGTTGTTGAGTTTTTCAGTTTTCATTTCTGACATGCTGATATCGCTGTAGGCGTGAATCTCAACTTCGTGTTGTGATTCCTGATTTTTGCTGTTTCGCCTTTCATTCTTTATTGAACATTCTAATTCGTCCTTAACTTTTGTTGGTTGAGGTTTTTCATCATTCTCAGGGTACCTTTGCATTTCAGAGTTCCCAGTATCCGAGAATAAATCCATTTTTATTTGAGACTGCATCTTCTTCTTATTATACTCGTCTTCGGAAGTATCACTTGTAATTCGAGATTTGAATGCTTTTATAGTCAAACTTTTGTTCTTAGTTTCATCATCACTGGTATCAAAAGGTTCCTGTTTAATTTGCTTGAGAATGGCAGAACAATCCGAGTCTGAATAAATGTCTCCTTTCTTTCTAGATTTTCTTTCGTGATTTTCATCATCCGAACTATCGATAAGCATTTTTGGACCCCTCTTCAGTTTCATCTCCATAGATTCTTTCTCAGAGTCCGAATCTTCATCCCATGAGGTTGATCGTTTTTTCTCTTCTCGTTTGGCTCTGCTTTGCTTCAGCTGATTGAATTTGGCCTTCAACTTTTCTTGTCTCTTCTCTTCTTCTAGCTTTGCCATGTTCTTACAACTTCTTGCTTTCACCTTATCATACATTGAGATGTAGGCAGGTTCATCATCAACTATATCGAATATGGAATGTTTCTTTGGTTCGTCTGAATCGGTGTCTGAACTGTTGGTCAATTTACGAATCCTATCCCGTTTCCTTCTTTCTTCGCCAGATTTGGACGTTATTTCCACGTCTGTTCGACACTTGGGTACCTTCTCGGAGTTTGGTGTTTTTTCTGCTGGAGGCATCTTATCTTTTCGACTTCTATCGTGTTCCTCGGGCAGTATTTCTTTGCGTTTTTCTTTACACTCTTTCTGTTGCTTGTCGAGTTCATCAACGCTTCGCAGGTCGAGCCTGTTCAGGAATTCTTTGTCCGTCAGAGGACTTTTAGGAGCAGTTGGTGACTCGTGGAAATCTTTTTCCCTACTCTTGCTCTTGGATTTCAATTTTTCAAGTTTGTGTTTTTTGTGCCGTTCTTCTTTTTCCTTTCGTTTCTCGTCACAGTCCCTTGATGTATGTTTCTCATGGGATTTGTTGATGTTGTTTTTGTTTTTACTTTTTGATCTTTCTTCTGACCTGCTGCTATCCTTCGAGTCTCGTCGTTCTGATAGTTTTTTATGATCATGCGACAACTTGACTCTTTTCATTTCCTCTGTACTTTCAAGACTTTCGTGTGAGCTCAACCTGCGTTTGGAACCAATATTGGCAGGCAAACTATTATTTCTCTCTTTTCTTTTCGTATGATCTGCTTTTTCGAGAGTCTTATTTTTTTCGAGATCAATGGACATATGGCGACTTTCGATTAGGCCACGAACGTTTTCGTTATTAATCTTCTGTTTGTCGTGTACGTTGTTATCACGGTTTTCTTTGACGTGTTCTTTCCTTTTTTCAACATCTTTTTCCAGGTGGAGTTTACTTTTTTCGTGACTAGTTCTCGGTTCTTGCGACTCTTTCCCGACAGATTGATTATCTTGGACAGATTTATCCTCTTTCACATAATCTTTGGTGCTTTTGTTTTCATATGAGTGTTTATCAATATTGTTATCTCTATGCTTATTCTCCCCATGGTTATCTCGATGCCTATTTTCATCTCTTCTCCTATGATTGTCTTCTTTATGCCGAGAATGATCATCTTCTTGTTTTCTTTCTCTTTCTTGTTTTTCCTTTTCGAGTTTGTCTCGTTCGATACTCTCTAACTCTCGCCTTTCCCTTTCTTCCCTTTCTTTCCTCTCTTGCTCCTCCTTCGCTTTCTTTTCTTGTTCTTCGCGCTCCCGCCTTTCTCTCTCGAGAAGCTCTTTTTTGAGAATATCCTCCCGTTCTCTCTGTTCTCGATCCTTCTTTTCCTTCTCCAACCTCTCTCGTTCCTTCAGCTCTTGCTCCCGCCTTTCTCTTTCCTCCTTCTCCCGTTTTTCCTTGTTTATCCTTTCTCGTTCTAGCCGGTCTCTTTCGTTGCGTTCTTGTTTCTCCCTGTCGATTCGTTCTCGTTCTTTTTGAGCTTTCTCTTTTTCTAGCCTTTCCTTTTCGAGCTGTTCCCTCTCCAGTCTGTTCTTTTCTTTTTCCGCCAGTTCCTTCTCTTGCCGCTCTCGCTCCAACCTTTCTTTTTCCAGCCTCTCCTTTTCTAGCCTTTGCTTTTCCAATTCGCTTTCTCGCTCCAATCGCTCCTTTTCAAGCCTTTCTTTTTCCAGACGTATCTTCTCCTGTTTTTCGTTCTCCAGTCGCTCCCGTTCGATCCGCTCGCGCTCTGATTTTTCCTTCTCCAGTTTTTCCTTTTCGAATTTTATTTTCTCGAAACGTTCCCTTTTCCTTTCTTCGCTCTGGGCTCTTTCTTTGTGACCGGCGGTCGCATCGGTGTCTTCTATCCTCCGGGCGCTGGTTTCGCTGTTCCTTCTGGTCTTGATGTCCGCGCGCGGCGAACTGCTGTTGGAATCCCTGCGGTGCGGAATTTTCTCGCTGGATTTGTCACTCGACTTCTTGTGCTTGTCCGACGTCGAACTACCTTCGGCAGGAATGTTGGCGACGGTCTTTTCACAAATTTTTAACGGCGCTAAAGAAGACACTACAGTACTTTTATTTACGTTCATTTTGCTAGATGTTCTCGTTTCACTAGGCACACCCGCGCACGGTTTCAGTCTGTTTTCACCATGGCTGGTGCCTCGTGTTGTTGTGGCGGTGGTGATAGGGGGAGCTGTCGCACAACTGGTCGTTACCGTAGTTATCGATACTGGCGCCGAAGCTGTAGTCATCGGCGGGGTTTGCGGATGTGACGGTACCGGTGACATAAGGAGCGGTGGATGCGTCGGAAATGGGTACTGAAGCCCTTTCGCTGCTGGGATGTTCGTTCCTGGAAAAATCGGGTTAAATCGTAAATGGAACAAGCGATTAAATCGATACTTTTAACAGGACATTTAAGACCCTGGATAAAATACATACATCTTTTCAAAGTCTTCTGTCAAGATTAGGTTGTAATAAAATTAGAATTTCTCACAAAAATCACCTTTTTTTGTAAAAAGCATGTTCGCATTGCCAATATGAATTCAAAGTTGATATATTCATAAATTCGATTGAAAAAAATCAGACCTGTCAAAAGTAGTTTGATTTGACGACAAGCTTAATTGTATTTGACAGTTGATAGGACTTGTACTCCTACTAAGCATACAAAAATAAACTTCTGACCAGAATACTAAGCTCAATATGGGTAATTCACCGAATCAACGTCTATAGTTTTGTTTGGAACTTATTCGTCAATAATTTCAGCTTAAATTTTTGTAGAGACGAAATATTCTGCTGAATCAAAAAACAACATGTAGTATTTATATGAAAAACTGGTTTGAGCAAAGATACTTACTTCTCAATGGATAGCTCAATTTGTAATCCAAAATGGCATTACGCGACGCTACAGATCATTGACTATCAAGAATGTACGTCAATCATCATATAATGTCTATAAATGAAAGTGTCAACTACTCATTGACAATTCAATAACATATTTCATCAGAACTCTATTCATGTGCCCAAGATGCATTATAATAATGGTTCCTTCGAGATTTTCCACTCGAAACGTGTACTTTGAGAGATTGCCAATATATGAGCAATTTCATTAATAAAATTTGTCATATCAGTATCGTAATAATTTCTTGTATCAACCCAACCTTTTATAAATTATCATGACCTATGCCTATCTTTGCCTTCTGATTGATGAATTTTAAATTGATATTCTAGCACCTCGCGACGCATTCAACCAAACTAGAGCTAAATTGTCATTGACATTAGGTAGTTATGCACAAACAGTTTTCGTGTACTAATACCTGTCAGAGGAACTCTATAATATAGTAGACGTTGAAATATGATCATGAATGTAATGAGGTATCATTCAGATATCGTTGTTGCATCACCATGTACCATGGAGACAAACAGGATTATTTCTCTCAAAAACTAAGAGCCTGACAGTTTTGTACATTGCACTCAAAGTCCCTCCACTAGCCTCGGCACTTTTTGAATAATGGTAGCGACAATCTGAAGAATACGAATTGGGTCTCACGTTTTTGATAAACACATAATTCCTCACTACTACTTGATTGCAAAAAGCTGAAAAGGTAGGAATTGAATTTTCAATACAAGCAATCGATAATCTGCAAAAGTGGCGCCATAGTTTAATACTATTCAATTTTTTTTCAATGCGTAGCGATAACCTGGCGCCAAAAAAGTGGAGAAGTAGAGGAGAGAAACGGTTTATCAATTGAAGTTTGACGTGATGGATACTTGTATGTCTGTTGACAAAATTATTCATTTCATTTTGAAAACGACGAGTTGCCATACTCTCCAAAAGCAGTGTTGAGCTGCTACAACATATAAAAGGCAAACCTTGTCCCTATGAAAATTTCTGGAGATTAGATCTATTTCATAGATGAGAAATAATCCGTCTGAAAAATCGACGTCGACAATAAAAAAAATACTCACCAGCTGACCTCGGCGACAGCATCGTGGGCGTCTTGGGAAGTTGAGTGACGGGCGCGAGTTTCAGCGCCGGTAGGGGCGTGGTCACGACCGGCGTCTGCGCAGTCGTCGTCAGCGTGCTCCTCGGGAACAGCGAGAAGTCCTTGGGTTCGTACTTCTCGCCGACGTTCTCCAACCGCTTCAGATCTTCGTCGAATACCGACCGCTTCGCCATAACCGACTTGACGATCTCCGACGGCTGCACCTCCTTCAAATCCAGGTCCAGGATCTTGTGGCGCTGCCGGAATTTTTCCAAGCTGGCGTCGAGCAACGCTAACGCGTCTCCGCCTGCGGCGCTCAACGCTCTCGATCCCGACCACTTCTCGTACTTTTCGTCCAAGGACTTGATACGCTCCTCCAGCGAGGGGCTAGGAGGGGTGGCGTCGCTGTCGCTCGAGTTGGAGCTCAAGCTAGGGGGTCGCGGGGGAGGGGACGCCGGCGGAGGAACGTGCACGGGACTGGGTGGTCGCGGGTTGGATATCCTGGGGCTCGTGACGGCGGGAGGAGGGCTCGACAGGACGGTGTCCTTTTGACCTTTGATGCCCGCCACAGAGACGCTACCTGTAAATTCGGGAAGAACATTGAAGGTAACTTGAATTGATCGAAAAATCGAAGTCACTTTGCGGCAGAAGTACTGATGTGTTAAAAAAACTCGGTGCACAAATGACAGGAATAGAAAAAGTAGTCAGGATGCTAGAATGTTTGACATAACAAATCTCGTTGAGAAGCGCCTAGAAACCATAAACAATAACTATAGTTTCTGTATTATTTTCTCAATTTACTAACCTCTATTCATGATCTGCGCCGCGAACCTCGGCAGCGGCAGCGTGAGCGGCCCCTCCCTCTCCCTGGGCACTCTGCGCGGCTCGCTCGGCTGGAAGTTCTCCGGCCGCTCGTCACACAGCGGCGTGCCCGGCCTGCTGCCCCCCACGCTCTCCGACCCCGAGTGGTCGTAGTGGTGGGCCGACCGCGAGCCGTCGCTGCCGGCCGTCTTGCGCCGTTTGCACGCCGCGTGCGGCGGATAGTCGGCGTGCCGCAGGTGCTTGCCCGAGTCGGCGGACGGGCGGCGCGAGTGGTGCCTCTGGCCGACGTCGGACAGCCGCCGCACCTCCATTACCTTCCTGTGGTCGCGGTTGGCCTCGATGATGACGTCGCTCGTCATCGCGGCGTCGAGCAGGTCGAGTTTCAGTCGTTTCTTCGGGCTCATCAGCTCGTCGCCGGAGCTCGGGCATTCCTCTAGCTGTTCGAGCAAGTGCACCCTGGAAAGAAAGATCGATTCGGTAAATACGACGGTTGCGTATCGCAATTTATTGGATGCTTCAATTGAGCATGAAATGGGATTGTTTCTGTCCTTATTGGCGTGAATAACGTTAACATAATAATTATTTAAAGTTTAGTATTATACTTGTGCACAGTAGAATTTTTAAAAAACTAAATATTACTTTTTTTAAGTTTTTTCGTTTCGATTTGTATACCCGTATATTTGGCTCACCAGTTTTATAGAACAATTCGATGTTATCGATAGTCACTTGTATATTATATTTTGTAATTCCGAGGAGTTTTATAAATTACTTTCATTCCTTTCTTCATTAAACGATAAACTATTTTTTTTCAGATTGCATGAGGACCAAATTGTGATTAGGATACTTAAAAGAATATAAGAATCATTCAAGAGAATTTGTACATATTTATTCAAGGCATCAATTTCATTAATATGTTTTTTAAAATTCAATTTACTGTCGATGATAAGACCTGAATATTTATAATTTGGAACTTCTTTGATTAGCTTATCATTTATTTTGATATTAGATTCCACACCATAAACATTTTTTTTGTTTAAAAATGATATAAACGGTTTATCTGAACTAATAGTGAGATTGCTGTTCATCCATTTTTCTATCAGTTCCTTGTCATGTGTTACTATCTGTTATGGGTTGGTAATATTTTTTCCAGTGTGAAATATCGCAACATGGAAATTACCATGATTTATCTTTCGCTTAAGAAAGGTTAAGTTATTAATAGGTTAAGTCGGCTTGCATGAATCCGCTTTAACTCGCTTTCTTCAAAATCTAATACTGTCTATCGATAATCTCAAAAACTATGATCGACTTCATTTGTCTCACAACCTTGGAAACGCTCGATATGCTTGCTTCGACTTGACTGGATCCGATCCACCTGATCGATATAGATAGTTTTCGGACTGGAATGAACCACTCAAGTGAACTCCATAAAATATAGGATTGGAGCCAACTTGAAGGGAAGAGAAATCACGAGATGAACGGGTATGAAGTTGACAAATATCAGGTAAAAGTAACCAACTTCAGATTAATTGTTTATAGTCTCAATTCTGTCATCTGATGAGTTATCTTCCTCAAAGTGGAGAACAAGATATAATAAAAAAAACGTATGGTCCAAAGAAGAGCCAAAGAATAGAGCAGTTTTTTCATTCAACTTAATAAAGGTCTTGTCAATCGGATCAAAAATAATATGCATGGTGTCGAAGGGCTTTTATACCATTTAGGGCGCTATTTAGTTTGATGTTGAGAAATTGATAAGAATAATGAATAGATGAAATCCTGGTCGAGTAAAAAATCTGCAGGCAGTGCTTGCCTGCACTACCTCAGATCTTAAGATGATAAAAGATAGTACTAACCCTAGTCTTTATATTCAGGAAAACCACGGAGCAGTGAAAGACTAATCATCAAAAGCATGAAACATCAAATACACTTAATTGAATTCACAAAACATCAAACACAAAAAGGTGTTTCCATCTTTCTATCTAGTCTTCCTTCCTCTAAATCATTCGTGGTTTAGCTATTTCGTTCCTATATGTACTCGATGTTTCGTGAAATCAAAATTTGGCGTGTTCGGAGTTTCGTGAATTCGATCGTTTATATTTTCGCTGTTTTGTGTTTCAATGTTTCCTAGAAAAACCTTTATATTCAGTATCAGTTTTCTTCTCCTCAATTCACGCGGTGTTCTTTTCGCGTAAATCTGTGAATATTAACGCGCGTCGAGAGCAAGTGATATCAGTTTGGTGTCAGGGTAATCGATCTCTAGAAAAGAAATTAAGGCCTGGTTTCACTAACTACTTCGATCTGGATTATCTTGATAAGAGGAATATCAAAACTCCTTGAAAAGTACCTGACGACTGAGCTATCATGCATCTATCTACATCTAGACGGATATCTACCTCTCCTTCTGCAAGTTCCGCATGTCGGGCGGCGCGAACGGCGCCGCCGGCTCGACCAGCCCCTGCAGCAGCGGGTCCAGGTGCGCGGGGGGCGGGCTGTCCTGCGCGTACGCGTACTCGTAGACGTCGTCGACCGACGCCGCCGATCCCTGGCTGTACTCGTCGTAGCTGCGGAAGTGGCGCTCCGCCGCCGCGTACTCGAGCGCCGATTGGTCGTAGTAGTCGGCGAAGCGGGCGGAGCGCGCGCGTGAGCCGCGCGGCGTCACGCTACCGGGGGTTCCCGGCGACTGCAGCGCCGACGACGCCACCTGGCTCGCCGCCGCGCTCGACCGGCTGCTGTACGAGGAGGCGCGCGGTCGGGTCGGGGTGTCGTACCTGCGGGAGGAAAACGACATGAAACTGACAGTGTTGTCAAACGTAGCGGAATTCCGCTAGCATGGCGGAATTTACACGACGGTGCGGCGTAGCGGATTCGAACATTAAGTGGCGGAATTTTCGACAAATAATCGATATTGAAAAAAAAATATGGAAGAAGAAGTGGCAGTGGACAGCACTCGACGCTGACAATTGAATGCACAGTCATTACCAAGTAATTTTTAATTCTTATTTTTTTGAATATATTCATTTATATAACCTCCGACTTTCTGAATAGTAAATTAAAAGTCTCGCGTTAAGTGGCAGTGGACAGCACTTGAAACTGACAATTGAATGCACAGTCATTACCTACTTATTCTTGAAAATTTTTATTTTTTTTGGATATTTTTATTTATATGACCTCCAATATTTTGAATATCAAACTGAAAGTCCCGAGTTTTATTTATATTATATTGCATATGGAACCATGCAACAAATAACGATGGAAATGGAAGACAGTTTATCTGATTGTAGCTCGAGCGAAAGGGCTACCGTAGTTGAGATTCACGGGAAGGCACTTGTTTTGAAAAAATACCCAATCTCGGAAATGAACTTTTTCTCAATATCGGCAGTCTGATTCCAACTTAAAACAGCTTTCAGAAATTAACAACTACTGAGTTGCGCAGTTGAAAGTGAGCATGATCTTGACAGTTCAAGTTCTGTGTTTAATCTTGGGTAGGGCGCATGCGCGAACTTATATGCGTCGGATATACGAACGTAACGGAATATGAAGCAGTGAAGCGGAATTTTGCTTCATGTGACAATATTGGAAACTGACAACGTTCATTCATAATCGGATTATCTATATAATCGCATTCTGGCCATTCGAGCAATTTGAAAAATTGGATTATCATTCGAACCTGAATGATTGTCACTTGTCAGTTGTCACTTGCCATTAAACAATTGTCATGTGTCACGTCAGCCGTCACTTGATGTTAATTATATTTTTGTTCATTTATATATGAACCGATAATCCCATTCATTCTCATTACTTTCAGTAATATAACATTAATAAAAAATGAAATAAAACTCAATGCGTCCAGGTTGTGGCAACACACACATGACAGTATTGACAGCTGACAGCTAAAGTACAATCACAAACAGGTTATTTTTCATTCGAATTCTGCCAAAACAATAATCGGATTATCGATTATTTTTAATTCGAGTGATAACATCACTGCATTGAAACTTACAACGTTCGTGGCGGGACGAAAATATTCGGGATCGGTCACAGCCTCTGAAATCTCCTAGCCACGGATTAAAAAATTTGGCAAACGCGCCGGGAAGTCCGATTGACCAACATACCAGTGATGGCATTATGTGAGTAATTACTGTTTTCTCGAGTATTTTCAACGATTTGCAGCAAAAGTGCAGTATTGGAATTTTTTGAGGATTCTCTAGTTTTGTGAGGATTTTGAAAGTATTTTCGATTGTAATGTGTAGTGTGGCAGCGAAGAAAAACTTTGAAGAGAATTTTTCCCAGTCCCGTAGTATATAGGTGTTCTGTGCTGGCGTTCTAGTAGAAGTTTCATGTTTCATGATATTCAGAGACGAGTGACTCATGTATAATTTTACCTACCATAATTTGTCAATTGGTGACAATTGTGAACTGTGGTTTCGTATTCTGCCACTAGATGCGAGCGATTAATATTTACGATTTTGGCGCTATTTTCACCAGTATATTAACAAAAAATTGTGGGAATTTTGTGAGTAAAATTACTGGATTTTGGCTTACGCCTTTCAGTGCTATGTATTACTTCCAGTGGCAACACTAATTGGTTTGATGAAAAATTTGCTCAATTTGAGGCAACATTTTAAAGTCAAATATCGAGATACATCCAAGACCACCAATTGAAAGGTAGTAGTTTGTATTTGAATAATTCCGTCAATAAAGTTTGAACCACTATCACTCAACAGGGAACATTGTCAGCTAGATTCAAGCGAATCCGACTTATGATATACCAGAAAAAACATATGTGAGTAATATAGATAAGTCAGATCTCAAGCATAACTTCTTACGTCTCATCTGAACTTGTTGCAGGATTATTTTGAAGTTATGAGTATGATTTGAAAATTTTTAGTAAAAGTATGAATTTTAATTAAAATTTGATTCCCTGACACCAAACTTAAAACACTCGCATCGACGCGAGTTTTGCTCACCAATTTTTCTGTATTACATTTCTGTCTGCAACTCTTGAAAGAATTGCATCAATTTTTATTTCGGGCATGCGTGGTTGAAAAGGATTGTTTTCAGATAATTCGTAAATAGTTAACTAATTATTATTTCCCTCAATGCGAATATACTAGACATACCGTTTTACGTTTAATTGCAGTAGACCTGTTCAATCTTTTAAATTGACCAAAATTTTCATTTTCAACAGTATTTGGGTATACTACATAAAATTTTTGCTATTAGTCGAAAAAGTTCTGCCACTAATAAGGTTTTCCAGAATATCACAAATATGAAATGAAAATGATCAGTGCTCATACCCCGAGTGCACCAATCCCAATCGGTTGAAATGTGTGCACATTCATACTTTTCGAAACTCTGCTTTCAAGTAAACGCTTCCATTTATATTAATTGAACATAAAATCGCAAATATACTCAATAATATTAATAAGCCCCAGTTGTTTAAATTGAATACATGTTCTAGTCAGGAAAACTGATTTATTTCAGAACATTTTTTAACAAATAGGAATTTTTTATTCAATGCTAACAAAATTCAATTGGTATATATAATTGCCAACAAGAAAAAATTGTAACAGTTAATTGCACACAATTCGCGGCTTTTTAAAAAAGTTGATTGGATTTTCAATTATAACCTTCTCAATTACCTCTCTACTGCAATGTTGAGAGAAAACAGTTAATATTCATTTTTTTTCTCGTGGGGCAAATGGTAAGTAGGGCTTGTTATGATCCTTCATTTCAACATCTAATGATAAATAGTTTTAGGTGAACATAATCTCGGAAATAATCTTGCTCAATAATTCCAGGAAAAAATGATAATCCAAGTACCTACCTATCTACCAATATTTCTTAGTTCACATAAAACGATCAATTCAATAAGATTATATCAATCACAATAGTTCATTGTAAAACAATAAATTTTTTTCCTCCCAAGGCGGGTATAGTCCTCCAAATTCCCATGTATTATGGAAATAATTTTGTAATGAAATAATCTGACTCGAGTTTTAAATAATCGTAGACTAGATTTCTGAATGGTATTCATCACATCAATGAAAAATATGCTGGCATTTTGTGATGCATATCTTTCATTTCTTGTCTGAATATTGCAAAATTGGTAGGAAATCAACTCCAAACAAAACGACCAGTTCAATTAGGATTATATCAATCACAACAATTCATTGTAAAACAATAATTTTTTTCCTCCCACTCCCAAGGCGGAAACAGACCTCCAAATTCCTATGTATTTATGGAAATAATTTTGTAAATAAATCATTTGACTCGAGTTATAAATAATCGTAGACCAGATGTCTCAATAGTATTTATTCATCAATGATAAATATGCTTGGAATTTTGTAATGCATACCTTTCATTTCTTGTCTGAATATTGCAAAATTGGTGGAAAATCAACTCCAAACTTGTTGAATTGATTAAACAAGATTGGCCAATTCTATTTGAATAACTTACTAGCACAATCAGTAAATGCTGAGAGGCACTTGTTAATAAATTTAATTGTATCTAGGTACATTTTGCAACTCAGATAATACAAATTTGAACGAGTATTATTTGTGACACAAGCAAATAAAATGTAATTCATTTCACGCTACACTTGTAGTTTTTTCAACACCTCTTTAAAATTTCTGTAATCTTCAAGTTGAATACACAGCTGTGTGAGGTTCACTTTATTCTCTCAATAAGTATTTCATCGGTATTGAATAACAGATTACTTTATTTGTTCCTGATTTCGCAGAGAATATGGAACACATAAAAAATACATGCTTGAATTGAATTTATTCTGTAAATATGTAGATTAGTGGGGATATAATAAGATTTACCAACTACTACCACCATATGGCACTTGAAAGAAAAGATCTCAATGCAAAAAGAAATATATTTTGAAATAAAAATTTGATTTCTTCACCAACCAGTGGCTTGTAGAAGGGATAGCCGATCTTCTTTAAACCCCTATTTTTAAAGCCACTATTCCATAGGAAGATTTCTTGCAATTTTTTATTCTTGATTCAGCTCTGCACTAACAATTAATTGGAAAAATATTAGGACATCTGTGTTCTTTTTCAATCTTCATTTTCTGGAAGGTATCTAGTTTTTAATTAGACATATTTTATTTTTTGTTACTCCATAATATTCCAGATGAAAGAAATGTAATTATTGAAACAGATAACAAACATTGTAGGTAGAATCAAATACAACAAACAGAAATTAGTCTCAAGTTTCAATGTAGTCAGAATCGTTATCATAAATGAGATCTTTGCAAGTATGTCAATTATTTGATGGCAAATGGATGGTTTGGATTATTAAAAAAAAACTGTTTTGAATGACTGACCTTGAGAATCTGGAGACGGTGGCGGTGTCGAAAGTCCTCGTGGTGGAATCCCTTCTCTCTTCGAAGACGCTCCTATCCAGTATGGTGCCCTGCTTCTCTATCCTCTCGAAGAACGACTCCTGACACTCCCTGCTCGCGAAATCCACTTGAATTTTAGTATTTTTCAAACTGAACCCGCGCATTTTGTTAACCGCAGCTTGCGCGTTCAACACTTGTTCGTAAAATATTAGCGCTTGCCCCTTTTCGCGATCTATGTGCACTTTGTTGATAACGCCGAAAGGATCAAACTGCATTTTCAGGTACTTTTCGTTAACGCTCTCGTTAACCCCGTCAACCCACACACAGTTGTATGGCATCGACTTGCCGAAACCTAACTTAATTCGATTATTACCTAGATGTTCTCCGTCCATCTTCCGTATGGCCTTGACAACACTCACTATATCAGAGTACTGGCAAAACGCATAAGAACTCACAGCCCCTTGCTTTTTAATGTCGATTTCGATTATCTCCCCGAACTGATCGAAATGTTTCCTGAGATCGGACGCGGTCACGTCTTTTTCCAAATTGCCGATGAACAAGGTCCTCGTGGCCTTCGGGTGGAACTCATCGATTTCCGCCTCGTACGGCCTCAAGTCGTTGTCCTCCACGTCGTAGCCCTGGTAGGGAGCCACCTCGATCTTGCACCCGAAAAACAGCTTGTCGTAGCTCACCTCGATGGCCTTCTCGACGTCTTCGGGTTTCTTGAAGCAGACGATGGCGTGCCTCTCGGAATCCTTGCCCACCACTTTCACCCACGTCACTTTCCCGTGTTTTTTGTACTCGTGAAAAAGGCCGTCTTTCAACGAGGTGTCGGACGACCTTACCGGCAGGTTTTTCACGCAAATCGCGAGCGGCCTGCGATCGTCCGAGTGGACGACGGGCTGGTGGTTGGAGCTCGCGGTCGACGCTAACCTCCTGGACTTTGGCGAACTCGTCGAACTCGTAGCTCGAGACGTGGACGAACTTGAAGAACTGCTGCTGCTCCGAGACCTGGATCTGAAAGGGAAAAGTAATGCTGGCTGTGATTCATAGACTTTTGTTGTGAATGTAATTTGCATGTTAATATCATATTTGTCATCCTATCCCACACCTGACACCATATAGATCACGTTTAATAGCTTCAAAGACCTAGCAATGGGTATTGAAGATCCGAAGGAAGAGTCGAAAGCATATGCAGATTCATTAGACCAATGAGCAATAGTGGACCCCTAAGAAAATTATTGATAATGTAATTAATATGTGTCAATGACGTTTCCTGGAATAAATCCTCTTTTGGGAGTACTCATCCCACTTCTGTCACCACATAGAATACGGTGAAGAAGTTGAACTCTCGGTTGACCTGGAAGGAGAGGTTTCAGGTAGATAAACCCATCACACCAAGGAAGAATAGCGGTCCCTCCTGGGAAGTTGTATGATTTTGTTCAGTACTTAATCAAGATGAGGAAGTAGTAGAGAGAAATGTTGACTAATTAATAGGCTTCTGTCATTGTCATAAAGTTTGAAAGGTATTATCAGAAAAATCTTCACTGAAATACATTTTTTCTCTATTTCTGAAGCTGTATACATCGAAAGATGTCTGTTGCAAGCAGACCAAGGAGGAACAGCAGCTCCCCTCTGTCTGATAACTATGTTATGAAGAGAAAGATTTAGGGTGGGTACTTCACGACCTGATTAAGCACTGATTATTTTAACGGACTGTTAATCAGGTCGTAAAGTACCCGCCCTAAGAGAGCCAAATTGGCAGTGATTCATAGACTCTTCTCATGAATCTCGTTAATATCTTCAAAAAATCTCCTGTAATGGAATTATAGACGATAATTAAGTTGTTTCGATAGCCCTTGACAGTGCAGATATTGTTTTCCGTTGTTTAGGGCCATAGAGTATCAAAAAGCATATTGCATATCTTAAAGTAATTGAGTTGCCTACTCTCCAGCTACGAACACTGCAGCATGAAAATTATGGAACTTTGCCCATTTTTTGCACGATGGCGCAGGCAACAGCGGAGTTAAACAAAGAGCATTCCATTGCAACTTCGAAAAGTGTTGGCGCAACTCCCAAACTGTCTCATCAACATAAGTACTTAGCGAAACACTTCAGTTGACATAGGAGGTATATCCTTTGGTAAGATTACCAACTGCGTTGAAATGTAGGGCTGCATGCATCTGGAGAGGTGCAGACAGATACATAGCATATATATGATGGCTTTGCACTATTATACTCTACCGTACTCATGAAGGATGATTATACTTGATATGGAGATTATTGCACGTCAAACTATTGTTTTATATAATCTCGTATCTTGATATTCCCTTGAGAGCCTTTGATCTATAATGAAACGGCAACGGCGAAAAGAACAGAATTAAATATATTCTATACGAGTACCTATTATTAATGCATACCTTGAAGGTGATCGACTACTTGTACTTCCAGACGGCGATGGAGACCTGGAACCTGACCTGGATTTCGTTTTCTTTTTTGAACTCTGATCCGAATTTCGCCTCTCATTATTCTCCGACGGTGTTGTGCTATACCCTGTATCTGTCTGATTATTGCCCGTGCTGTTGTTATATCTGAAACGAGCCGAAATGAATTCAGATTAGATAAAAAACGATACATTATGAAAAACTAAAAGATTACATTATTCTTTCATAATACAAGCTGATAAAGAGCATTTTTTTATTGGCAAATTATATAGGGTTAGACAATGGAGTAGATTATAAGTACAGATGAGAGATACAGAGTCTGTTCTCTTTGTTGTTGTTCTAAAATTGTTCGTTCCGTTAACCAGCTGACGAACGTCAACCCTCAGAAGTCGAAACTTGTGCGAGCAATGGATCAACGAGGCCTTACCTTTTAATGAGCGATTACCCAGCACGGTGGCCCGGCGAGGATTCGAACCCCCGCCTTCCGCTTGATAGGCAGATATGCTAACCACTACACTACCGAGACCACACTTTTGGGAATGATTAGGGGTTGCTTCCTGAGAGTGAATGTCTAGCAAATGGTGATCACCCAAAAACGAAAGAATTTCATGTATGTAGGTACAACTGGAAATATTTCGGGTCCACTAATTTTTTTGTCTTAAAATCGATACTTTCGGAATTATTAAGGCTCAGTTTCCAAATGAACGAATTTTTACAAAATTTTGATTTTTATCTTGTTATCGCATCTAAGTGGAATTTAACTATATTCAAGAAGTCCTTAGAATTCCCTACATTTTTAAAAATTTTTTGTGACTGAATGTGTTTAAGTTATATTTTGATCTTCTGGTGAGGGAAGCATGAACTCTACAAAATGAGTGACTTCCCAGTAGACAGGAGTTTTGAAGTCCTTCGGATAGATCCATGAGATTTGACGACGTACATTTTCTATACGATCAGTCACACGAAAAAAGTTTCAGTCTAAAGTCGTAGAGAATTTTAAGAGCTGCATGATTGAATCGATTCATTTAGAATGCAATCAGTTCGATAACTTGTGAAGATATTAAATCTAAGTAAGAAATAATATAGAAATATCGAGAGAAATATAATAAATAAATACCCACTCGAAAAGTAAGTGGGCTTGTAAATACGCCTCAAGGCTCTTACTGCAGGGTACCCATCACTTTGAAGTGGATGACCTGACTTTTCCAGATTTTCCTTGACTAATTTGTTCTATTTTCCAGTATCTGTTTGACAATGAGAAAAACATTTCGAACGTTCGAACAATAAAATTAAAATGATTAAAAGGCAAATAAACTTATGTATATCTTAGTCAATCAGGGTTGTTTTGAAGGCAAAGAATAGCAAAAAATATATCAAAAAAATCGTCGAAAGAAAACAACTTGTTGAAGCAGTTTCAGAAATACAAAAAAACTAAAAAAAATATTTAATTTTTTTTTTAATTTCAAGTTTCGAAGGAAGAATACAAACTCTTGTACCTAGGCCAGAATAAAAATAAAGTTATTAATGCTTTCTCAGTTCCCGCAATTTAATGACCCGGATAGTCGGGATTCCTTCGTTTGTTGTCCTGTCCAAGGTTGTTCTCGTGGATAAAAATATTGTACTGAACAAGTCTGTCAAAATGTAATGAATTGTAATGACAGTTCAAGTTGCCAACTTGAACTCAGTGTTGTGTTTTTGAACCCCCTATAGGCTAGTTTCGACTAGGAGGATAATTGACAGGCCGATTTTCTGTATAGGAATTCTATTGGTTGACGTGAAATTTGTTGTTCAGATTTCCAAATCTAAACAAAATCTGATGAATTTCGATATACAAAATACAATAAAACAAGAAAATGTACAACTCTTCAGAAACATTCTCAATAAGTCAATAATCTCAATTCTCATCCCCAATATATGCAAGTCACTTCTCACGTCAGATGACAACCTTCACTCATCACTGTCAATTGTCAACAATTGACGCCTCGTCATATCCGTGTACCATAGAATTCTATTGTTGACAATTATATCATGTCTCTGTTTCTCCTATGAATTCGCCCATAATGTCATCTCATCTTATATATTTGATAAAGAGCAGAATTCTAGGATGTATGGTTTCGATTATAAAATGTAATGATTATTGCTACATTTCGAAAAGTAAGTAATGATGTAATGATGGAAGTGAATTGTAATGGAATCATTACAATTGTAATGATCAGCACAACCCTGGTCCTGTCTACTGTTCTGTCACATTAGATCATATTCTCATTTATGGCCGTTGGCCTCTCCCTATGAGGAAGTTATCCAGCAGTTATGAACTAGAAAGCTCTAACGACTGAATACTATGTTGCCAGGTGAAATAAATTGTGGCTAATCAATAAAAATACAAATTCATGAATTTTTGCTATGGATTTTGATATAATAAATTCAAACATTGAAATTTCCAGAAACAAGTTGAATTTCCTTGAATTTCAGGAAATAAGAGTAAACTTTTTAAGATTTTTTTTTCTTCCGAGTTTTCCAGGTTTTGATGATGACAACGACTTGTATTTGTATCATTCTATGATCATGATTAACGCACTGCTAAAATTCAGGATTGTGTTGATTAAAATCATGATTTAAATCGCTTGATTTTCAAAATTAAAATCATGATTTAAATCAATTTTAACAACATTATATAAAAGTTTTCTCGAAGATCAAAAGGAGTATCTGCTCTTAGCAAAAACAACAAAAAAGAAGTACGTAATTCCAAATTCTTAAACTAAACGTAACATCTAAATTTTATTACTGTATATTTTCAGTCTATTCATTTTCGTTATACAATTTAAACAAAAACACGAGTTTTCCTCCTTTTTCTATGCCTATCTGTTTCTAATATCCGAGTGGACAACTAGCAAAATGCGTGAAGTTGTTGGGCAACGGCAATTTATAGGTTGAGAAGGAAAACAAGCCATGACATGAATATTCTTGCAAAAAGCACAACAAACGCGTTCGTGTTCGTGCCTCACTCGGCACCGTATAGCGAGTGTATAGGACAGAAGGAAAACAAATCGCGACAAGAATTTTCTTGCAAGAAGCGCGACAAATGCGTTGTCACAACTTTTTGAGCCGCAAATTGTATTAAAATTTATACATTATCATTTATCATTTATATATCATTTTATACATTAAAATGATTAACAATAATTTCAAAGAATCAAATGTTAAAATTTAATATTCAAATTTAAAAAATCAAAAAAATCTTGATATAAAAAAATCAATGATTTTTGATTTTTTAATGAAAATCAGATTTTGCCCCACCCTGCTAAAACTATTATCATTACTATTATACCTAGTCGAATCGTACGTCCACGCGCTGTTCGGCGTCCTGGAGTGCCTGTCCACGACGACGGTGGCGGCGCCGGCGGTGGCCGAAGACGACGTCGACGATGCGTTGTGGGGCCCGTTCCTGTAGGCGCGGTCCCTGTTCCGGCTGCGGCTAGCGTCGTGGTAGGCGCTGGAAGCGGCGGCGGCGGGGGTGGCGGCCACGACGGCGGCGGTGCCTCCCGACGCGCTCCCCCTGCGGACGAAGTCGCCCTCGCCGCCGGCCAACCTCGGCGTCGATCTCTCGTAAAAACGCTCTGGAAACGATCCATGCTCGTCGGAGGAGGACCTGCAACAAGACAAACGAGCGGTTAGGTCGCGAAAGGCAGCGGCGGGCTAGCGGGGATTAGGGAATGTAATCCCGGACCGGAATCAGATAATCGGGATCAAAATTTTTCAATCCAGGGATACCGGTATCTATTTTTCACTGAAAAACTGTTTAAACGCAGTAGGGAAAATTTGGTTTTAATCAAAACATTGAATGAAATGAAATAACAATCCATTAGTTATGAAGTTATTGGGAATTGGCGATTTCAAAAAATATATTTAGGTTGACGCATGCGACTACTCAAACGAACCTGTTTTATCTTCTGACTGTCATGATCTTTTTTTCGTTGCTGTGGTAGTTTAGTTTGTGAGCGGAGCTGAACGTTGCCTTTATAACTTCATGTTGATGGATCCCATTAATATTCTCATAGGAATATTTCTAGGAGTAAAAATATACTTATTTCAGATACCGAAAATCCCAGAGTTGACTTTTTACAATCCCAGAATACTCGTGCAAGAAACAATGAATAAATTAAAATTATTCTTCCCTATTGGCGAACTTTCCTTATTGTAGTAAATTCTGTAGAATATTTCGAAATTTCTGGGTAGATCCCGAATCCTTCTTCAATATCATAACCATATCTCAAAAACATCGTGAAAAGCCGAGGAACCATTAAATTGACAAAAATATATATATATATATATATATATATATATATATATATATATATATATATATATATATATATATATGAATAGGAGTGACGACAGCAGACTAGTAGGAGAGTCTTATCGGTTATAATTGCACGAGTGCATAAAAATTACCGATAATTTTGCAAGAAAGCGTGATATCTAAGAATTGCAAGAGATTATTTTCATATATTGGCGAAATACAAAATATGAAAATAACCGAGGGGTTGACCACTGAGGAAAAATGTGTACACTGGAATTCCCGTAAACCAGAATTCCCTCGGAATTCCCCGGAATTCCTCGGAATATCCCGGAATTCCCCGGAATTCCTCGGAATTCCCCGAAATTCCTAGGAATTCCTACAAAAAAAATGACAATTTGAAGAAATATCGATGAAATTTTAAAACTAAATGACGGAAATACTGGGAATTCCGGGGGAATTCCGAGGAAACCCGACGAAATATGAAAAATATATTTCGGAAATTTCGCACAAAAGTTTTTTTTGAGATTTCTGTGTGGAACATAAACTTTAGACTTTTAAGTAGACTATGTAATGATTATGACCCAATCTGAATAATATCGGATTTTACATATCAAAACTTTTCACATTTTCATTGAGGCTGGTATTTATTATATCGGAAACAAAATAAATCATCTATATAATGCAAGTCACAATCGTGAAATAAAGGGAACGGATCGTCTGATTCCACTCAAGTTTGTTTTATTTGTATAATTTTTCCTGGGATTTTTCCTTATAGAATCAAGTTCTGAATCCGTTAGAATAAATAATAATATCGAAAAAATACAATTTGTCATCGAAAAAAATACGGTATTTTATGGTCTACTGAGTAAATTCTTTTATTTTCAACCGCTAAATGATTACGGGATACTCAATCTGTGGAGAAAATCCTTTTTATACGTTTTTGTCATCGCTTATATAGCGAGAATGAACTGTTTCCTAAAAACGTATATTCCATAATATCAAAAATTATTGATAATCCTTCAACATTACCTACTAGGAAAATAAAAAAATATTCACCGGTGTGTTCACCCTGTATAAACTCAAATGAGAACAGTTGACACTGAACCACAATATATCCGATCATCTTTTTATTACAAACCGATAAATTATATAAAACCGTCCAAATAACATGATGGAGCTGCAAAGAAACTTCAGAAATCATACAAAGACTGCAGTCATTGACTATATAACTCAGATCGTATAACGCGAGCTATAACCGTCTTATTTCAAATCGGTAACCGTTGGAAACAATGTAGACAACCTGTGTTTTGTCTGCCAATTATGATCTAGTCCACAATCAAGGGCGTCCCTTCGCCTTGTAGAGTGAAATTTCAAGACACGTCATTTTTGAAATATTGAGGAAAATAATGGCAGTCGCAGAGGTTGACCCCAAAAACAAACACACCAACTACGACACAAAGTTTTTTTGGGCTGTTTCACATGCCCAATTCATATATATTCGAATCAGAATGAGGTTCTATTCCATTGAAAGAAGTTATCGGATTATTTGAAAAAACTACCCCCAACCACACCCCTCTCGAGGCCGCACAAACTATAAAACAAAGTTTCTTGGGTTGTTTCACATGCCTTATTTATAAATTCGAATCAGAATGAGGTACTATTTCACTGAAAGAAGTTATTGACTCATTTGCAAAAACTTCCCCAACACACCCCTCCAGGGATATATCAGATGTCTATCAGATCATGAAGTTTGTTGTCATCAGGCTTATTTGTCGCTAACAAAATGTATTTCAAATTGGAAAATCGCCACAAACTCTTTCAAAACAAAGGTCCTACCTTTCTTCGTCCAGTGGAAGTGGATTACTTCACACCGGTGTTTTGTTTTTGAATTATGATTTTATATAAATATCGGAATTTTGAAGTTACCTAATAATAATCCCTATAGTTCCTTTATAAAATTTTTCGGAATTCCCCGGAATACCCCGGAATTCCCCGGAATACCCCGGAATTCCCCAGGAATACCCCGGAATTTCCCAGGAATACCCCGGAATTCCCCAGGAATTCCTTCGGAATTCCCCGGAATTCCTATTAATTGTACACCGGAATTCCCATGTGGTCAACCCCTCGAAAATAACCGAATGCAATATGTATAAGATATCACGCTTGAATGCAAAATTATCTGGTCATTTTTATGCACGAATGTAATTCATTGGAATATTTCACGAATGAAGAAATTTTCAAGGAAATATTTTTTTTTGTTGATTTATACTTTCCTCTATATATTGTATGGAGCACTCACCAAAACGCGAAATGTTTTTCTATTTTTGAAGTCTATCTGACATTTATTTGTGTTGTTTACTGACGTCTAGCGATACAGTTTCAAATGTGTTGTTATGGTGACTTGATACAAGGCAATTACCGCTGTAAGTTTTCGATAATTGCATTGCTCATATGGGACATTTTATATATGAGGGAAATATTCTTGACAACGACAGTTCTGAGTGAATAGAACGGTTCTCGAACAATAGATAAGCGATAGTGCGGCCAAGAGGATTTCGGAGAAATAGTTTGGGTTCATGTATTTCAGTTTGCGAAATATTTTTTTTTATGTGTTATTCATATTTATAACAGAACGTCCACGAACGATGAATCAATTCAAATCTTTCAACATAAAATTCAACAGTTTCCACACAGGAAACTCTGATATTTTTTGTTAATATGGATGTTCATCAAGTATCGGTCAGTTCAATTCAAATTTTCAAATATTTTATTTCATTTCAAAACCGGGGTAAACGATGACATACAAAATACCTTAGGGTGCTAAAAAATAAGGAACATAATTTGCTCCGGCTGGTGAATTGATGTTGTTTCACGTTGAATAACGCCAAAGAAAAACAACTGTCACCATGTACTTAAAACATTTTCCAGGGCGCTTTACACATCGGCACTATCACGCTGACATCCAACACAGCTTCCGTGCTAGGAAGCTGTTGAAAATTGAATCAATTGTTTGCGAGTTATAAGCGGCTCTTTGACACTTATAAAACACTTGTTCGCAAGGTGTTACCAAATCCCTCTTCCATCAACAAAATAACCAAGAAAAGCAATTAAGGCAACAAAATTAGAGGATTATGCACAGAAATATAACATACACAATGTCATAGAGATTGAAGCCATGAGGACGTAACTTTTCTATTGAAATGTCAATAGTCATCAACGCTAATCAACGGTGTTTTATCGTATTGAATTGAGGGTTTTATAAATAGCAGTTAGTAGCATTTCGGTTGGCTGATTGTTTATCAGTTCTTGAAAACGACTCGCGAAATCTGGGGACGAACATCGAACAGAAACATCACATCAACTTATCCCACATAACCAGAATAACCACTGTCTTGGATTTGTGAGTTCAACAGAGTATACAAACCATCTCACGTTTCTCTATAAACGTTAAGATGAAGACAATCCTGGTGAAAGATGTTTGTCTAATTTAATTACTCGATGTTATCTCGAACAAAGGTGATGTCTAACATAAATGTTATGATCCTTTTGCTTGTATATGTCTGATCCTCCATAGGAACCTCAGAGTATGGGTTTCTTGCAATTCCCCGGGGGGTGTTGTTTTACCCGTCCACCCACACCCAGTCCGTACCTGGATATCGATCGAACCGAGCTAGGAAATAGGTCTGTCGCAAAACACGGAAATTGAAAATCTGGAATGTTCGCCGAATTAATGGTACGAAAATCCTGTGGCATCGCGACCCAACGAGGGCGACAGAAGTGTAACCCGATGAAAAATGCAAACGATGACCAGTGGCGTACGAATGGAAAATGTTTCACGTTCTAAAATAATATACTAACATAAATAATAAAAATGTATCTTTAAAGAATAGTCACACTTCTTTTAGGAGCATGGTATGAATATGAAATTATAGACGAGATATTTTTCTGCTGCCATTTCACTGTATTTTCTGAAGTTAAATTTCTCCAGAAGACGAGATATTTTCTATTCATTCTCTGATTAGATTTGTGCGGCCTCTCAAATGTGACCTGAGTATTTTATACAGAAATAAATGATCACATTTATGAAAACACATGTATCTTTGTTGACTTAGCGAAGGCCGAGGCGAAGGCTTTCGCCTTGGTTGGTAACACTTAGCTTTCACAAGATAGAATGATTCGGTGAATGAAGGCAAAAAAAAAAATCGTAAAAATCGGTGATCACGAAAGTGAAATGAGAGATTTTCAATGTGGCAACCCTAAAGGAGGTGAATGACCCCCACAATTCATCAGAAACCGGTAATGTAACAAGTTTTGCGGACGACATAGTAATTATCTATCAGAATATGAACTGGAACACACTGAAAAAAAATCTGAAAAAGACCTTGGGATCGTTTTCAATTGGTTTGAAACGAAACTGCTCTCGGTTAATCATACCAAAACTCATTTTATTCCTCTCACATTTTATGTAGTAAATTAGCCAAAATTCAGAAAACTCATTATCAGGCTTGAAGATGACGAAATTGAGATTTCCAAAGTTTACAACAAACAATTTTCAGGATTAATCGTAGACAGCCATTTTAGGTGGGACAACACACGCAGTCGCAAATCTCACGTGAATTATGGCATCATAGCTTGGGGTGGAACACAGAGAAGTCACATTTGGAATGTTGAAGTGGTACAAAGGCAACTGCTGAAAGTAGTTTTTGAAAAAATTGGAGGCATGAAACGGAATCTTGCCTGCTAATGAAACTCTGCATCACCATGTGTATACCAAAAGAAAAGCGTTTGCTTCAATCGAGACTACGTTTTCGAGGAAGTTTCGACTTCCTTTTTAATAAAAATCACGACCTACCTTACGTAAAAACATGATTTCATCAGGTAACTAACCTAACGTAGCTAGTTCTTCCTGTATGGCAATCACTGCATACAAATAATTTTATTGATTGCGCAAACGACCTCAACGTACGTGGTCTCATTGTGAACGTACGTGGTCTCATTGTGAACGACCGATCAAGGTTTTGGGTATTTTCAAAGCGAAAACCAACTGTTAGGCTTTGTGCCGTCGGAAATGTTGAAAACATGCCCGTAGCCAACTCAATCAATGTACCGTGCACTGTATAATGCACAAGCGTGGATAATCGAACAATTATTTCAAGGCTGTTGGAACAAAAAAGTGGTGGCCAGTCACGTGAGAAGTTTGGGTCAGATAGAAATTGAATTAAACAATATATTGTTTTCTGGGGTTTCAGAGAAAAACTTTCGAAATATCTTGTGCGACATGCATTTTAAATATAGGAATTACCCTTGAGTTTTTTACTTTATTCGAAGCCCTATTTTTTTTTTCAGCTAATACATTCCTGATAAATAACAAATACCAGTTGGAACCAGTAGCTTCCAGAAACTAATAATTTTATGAGTCAATTCCAAAATCACAACCCTTCTGAATTGAGATACCGTTTATACAAATAAGGGAAGTGAATTTATTGCATAGAACATTCAACACCTGTTATATAAGAATCAGACAGAATTTTTTGATAGCTAGAATAAAGAATTTGAAAATCTATCTTGATATCATCAACAGGTAAGGGCGACATGTTTCACAACATGCTCTCTAAACATTTTATGTAACTCTCTTGCTCAAGTGGGATTTCCTTCAAATATTCACAAAATTTCACGGTTTTTCGTATTGGCACTACCTTATGAAAAATTATATTCGAAAAGTTCCCTAAATATTTAGGTTATTCTTACCGAAGTTTATTCACAAAATTTCAGACCAGTCACCTCCAACAGAAGTTCTATGAAGATATCTTGCAATCTCACCAGTACCCATGCCAAGAGAACCACACGATAAAATGTATGACATCGTTAATAGTTGCACATGATTCGAATTTGAAGGGTTGACGTTTGTAAGGAAACGTTAATAGAAAAACCCAAGACCCAACCACAACATATTTTCCATTATTTTGATTCAATATGAAGCTCGCTTTCAGAATATGTACCTACAAGAACAAGGCAGTATATCAAGAAAGTAAATGATGCAGCATAAGTATTCACGAGATAGGTATTTATGTGAAAAATGGAATTCGATCACAGACAGACACTTTTTCTGTATAGGGAGATTATTAGAGTAGAAAATTCCAAACATGAAAAAATCTTATATTAATTAATTACTAGAAATGTTTCGGCCTGGTATCAATCTGAATCCTCTATACTTTCAAATTCGAAAGAAAACCACAAAAATACAAGAATTCCCCATGTTTTCATTTCAGGTTCAACTATATATATCATTGATTACTTGAATTCACTATTCCTAGACCTTTATTTCAATACTCCAGCACACCTACGCCTGCGTGAAATATTGTGTCGTGATTTCGAAAACTCCATGCACATTAACCATACTGAAAAAAACAATAGTTCAAGTGCATGAAAGGTTTTCAGCGTGTTCAAGTTGTACAAAAGCATCTCTTCAAAATCTTCAGTTCCCTGAATTTCGAACAATGAACAGCGTGCGTGTTTTGTGCAATACGAACTCC
Source organism: Zygogramma bicolorata (assembly GCA_032362365.1). NCBI lineage: Eukaryota > Metazoa > Arthropoda > Insecta > Coleoptera > Chrysomelidae > Zygogramma > Zygogramma bicolorata. The sequence continues at coordinate 892,264 of JAVJAQ010003898.1, forward strand.
ACACCAACAAAAGTAAAAATCCCGGTTTCTCTCCGATCCACTGGAAGTGTTATGAAAACATATCTTTTTTTACGAGGATAATAAAGCAACTATTCGATTGTAGGTACGCCTTACTTCGTCGTGTGATTTGAAATATGAAAACATTTTCATCGAAATATTTCAGAAGAAATCCAGGTACTAGTGAATTCAAACGACTCGTATGTTTGGATATCTAACGTTACTTTCTGAATAAAGTTTTGTTTTTGAACTGCAAGAGTGGCCTACAAAAATATTACTAATCTAATTGCTAATTAAAACAACAGATGATGAACTGAACTACTCTTTGGGTGGAATACAATTTGATACAATGCTATATGATACATGAAGAATACACAAACACGGAGTTAGCGCAGTGGGTTGAGAGTTACTTGAAATATGAAACATTCTGGATGCTGTGCTAATATCCAACAAGTCTGAAATTCTAATAACTCTAGGAGCTTCACCCAACACATATTCTCTACCATCATAATAGTTATTACTGCCGGCTTTTTTTAAATTTCGTGTTAACGCGAAACATGACGTGCCCCAGTCCGTATCCCACGAAAGTCTTGCATGTCAAGATATAATTAGGCAGTTTGGATATGTAATCTTCGGGTACTAAATGAATCCGGAGATTCAGAACTCGTGAATCATTAAATTCAACTTTTTATGGAAAAGTACATTGTTCACGGTTATAAAACATCCTTGTTTCTTAAATACGAGCTAGGCAATGGATGCGTGTCGAAAATCGAAGAATAAATTTATGTAGGATTTACCACGTAGAACTCGACTTAGAAGAAACACGGAGTTATTAGATTTTATGGTGATATTGTATGGTACTTTTCTCGAGGAAAATGTCATAAGTCAGTGGAGAAGTTTTTTCGGATAATACCCCGATTTTTTTTTCATTCAGATTCACATGGGAAACCCTGTAAATGTTACAAGAACACCGCATGAATCAAGGGACAGAAGATGCGAATTAACGTTCACTTTGAATTTTTGAAGTTTGTATGCCTCAGGTAAACCTTTCTCGGTGTTCTACAATTCAGCTGTTCTATCGAAACAAGATCCCTGAGCAAGAGAGGTTCAACAGGTCTCAAAGTTCACAACAAAGGGGTGGGAATTCTGTACTCGTAGAGTTATCCATATTGATACTGCCAAGGGAGCAACGATTGACGATAATTCAGAGCACCGACCGTGGAAGACAAGTCTCCGACTCTTCTACGATACGAAGTATCAAAGAATAAATGCTGCTAAAGTGTTTGGGATGTTGAACGGAGGATCGAATTTGTTTTTTCGAACAGTGAACTGCACCATCCTCTGGGTTGTAGGATTAAGAAGATATTGAAAATGGCGGTATAGTTCAATGAGGTTGATATTTTCAACAATAAAATAACCCAAAGTCGAAAATTTCAGATGAAACCCTGTATATTCCTTAGGATATTCAATTGGAAATATTTTCTCAACGATAAAAGACACAAATGCCCATTCCAATTTTTTCCAAATATATGGTGGCACTATGACGTCATCTCTGAGGTTTCTCTTCCAGAGATCCCATATCGGCACGTGAAACACTAATTCAAAGAGGAATGAGTGTGGAGTTTTGAATGAGGGTTAGAAAAAAAAATGAAAATGTGTTTTCATAAGTCAAAGAAAGCCGATTCTTCATTATCGCGTATTATGATAGATTTTTAGTTCCTGCAAACTAATTCAAAGGTGATTCTCTTCCCGAAAGCTTCGCTTTCTCTTTCGTGTCAAGATTTTTTTTCATCCCGCTAGCTACTCTGATTATTTGACTCGCACATGATTGGCCTGTGCTCTAGAATACTGTTTTCATCAGTGAAGTTCGGCACTAAAACATATTGAGCGACTAAATTTGATTACAGAATCTGTCAAGCGTCTTGAGCACTGTAGAAGAGTCGGCGACTTTTCCATATTTCATAGATTTTCAAACGGTCGTTGCTATTAGGAAATATCATCATTATTTCCACCTTTGTGTGACGAATTCAGAAGTGGGATAGCTCATGAAAAAAACAATAACTAACTGTGTTTCTAGAAATTTTCAGAAAACGTAAAAGTGGTGGTGTTGCCCAGCATGCTCTGGATGAAGAACAGTATCAGTAGAAATATTTGACAAAAAATATGAAATAGTAGTATGAATGAAGGCAGAGAATCGATCTTATCCAGCCAGCTATGTAGTATAATTTTTCATATGTGATTGGGATAATTTAAAGTGGAAGTTTATTTTTACAGGTGGTCTATGAAGTGTGAGTGGGTAATGATTGATTTCTGTTGAAACGCTCCACACGAGGCTCCACATTAACATCGGAGGTTCCGATCACCCCTAAGTACAGCTTATCCAATCCATCTTGGCACAAACTCAAATACTTTTACAGTTGCACACTGGTAGTGTACCCAGACCGAAACGAAAGAATAAACACCTAGGAATGAATTTCAACACAGTGAACACATATAATACGTGATTTTTCATCTTAGTTACTTCATAGTGATTTCTGGGCACGCTATTAGTTCTGTGCCAAGATGGATTGGATAAGCTGTATGATAGATCAGAAAGACGTATTCAATAAAAAGTAACAAACAGTAAACCACTGTTACTTATTATGTGTTTTGGTGTCTTTTTTCACGACTCTACAAAACGTATCACCGATTCTCGGGAAGCGGCCTTCAACCGCCGGGCACGGTTTGAACGACAGGCGATAACGAGAGGGACTCACGCCACTGCAGTCGTCAGCAAAGGGCAATTCTTTATTCTCCGTTCGAGATCGCAGCAATCGGCGTTGCGAGAGGAAACAGCCATTATTTTTTGCCACGTCTGGAGTGTGCAATTATGGCCGCGCATCTCGCAATACGGCGATTAAATATTACTCCGAGCCGCGTACGCCATTGTATTTTAATTGCTCCGCTTCTCGGAGTACCGAAGCGCTCTAGAACTTCGACGACTACAATGACATGCACCTCTGCAATTAGTTTTTTTCGCAGCGTCAATTGTTGCGCCAGATTTGCGGGTATAGAAGTTGCTCGTTGGAGGTGTTGTTCGGAATGTAACGGCCAGAGACGGACCAACTCCAAGTCATCCCAGCGTGGAGATCAGGAATGTGTGGAGGCCGCTTATCCAAGGCAAATACATCCATTTCCCGCTGAATAACGATCTGCAGACTTCTAGTAGTAGCACCCGCTCGCCTCCTTGTTAGTACCACCCCTTTCCCCACCATGGGGAAATCGGGGCTTTATAACCGACCACACCTCGAAATATTGTCAGTCAGAAGAAGATTGCGAATAGCAGCAATCGAAACGTCGTGAGTACTCTCAACTTGAAACTCGGTTTCAACATTTTTTCACAATATTTCATTTAATTTCTTCATTTACATTTTTTGACTAGTATTCCACACTCGATACCTCAATTTTCTTGTCACAATATTATTTCATTTATTTCGTTTTTTAAATTTTTTTTGACACATTTCATATTCGATATCTCGATTTTTTGTACATGATTTTTCTTTGATCAATCAATCCCTTATTTCATTATTGACAGAAAATTTTATTTTGATTTGATTTTCTAACTTGATTTCTATTTTTATCCTTCCGTTCTTAGCAACAGGTTTCAATAGAGTTAATAACAGACAATAGAAGTCCGAACCATTACCATTCAACGGACCAATTTGTTGTTGTTATGACAATAAAGTCTCAAATTGTTGAAATTCTCATCTCGACAAATGATACCCTGGCATATATCGGTTTTCATTCAATGACAATCGCGGTATTAGCCAGGGTATTAATAACAACGTTTTATACCTATAGAGTATCATTCATTAAATGTCATGGAATTAGCCAGGGTGATGGCATCCTTATTTTATTTTATCCGCAGTTAGTTGGGATCAAAACTATAGCTAATAACAGTGGGAGTAAGGCTGGAGTAAGAATAACATTTAATAATCGTAGAAGACACATATTCAGCACCTGCCCCTTCAATAGTTTCAATTCCTTGTAGGAGCATATAAAAATGCCAAAAAAAAGGCGTAAAAAAAGATTTAAAAAACTTAGAATCGACTGCAAACTACAAGACGCAAAGGCGTCCAGAAACGAGTAAAATTCTATTCACACAAAAAGTGAAAAGGTGCTTGAACTGTATTAACCGCCTGGAAAAACGTCAAAAATAAGAGTAAAAAACATCTATAGGCAAATAATTCCCAAATTTGGCCCTTCTGTTGTAGAAGAACCTTTTGATAATTCAACTCAATCATTAACGATCGGCAATGCTCTTCAAATTTCAAAATTTATTCTGACTGACAATCATCGAAAATTAAAAAGCGAAAAATATAAAGCTTTATTATAACGAAAATATATATTTAAATCACATATATTATCTATTATTAACATTCATAACTTATCCCGTCATATTCTGATATTTCCACCCTCTTTCAACTCATTTCGAATATAGGGGATTATTCTTGAAAAACAACTAGGTGGTTCATGAGCGTATGATGTACAGCTCATCCATTTCAGGATGGTACGGGTTAATTCCACCTCCAGTTGCGCACTGAAACGTTTTTGTAGGAACAGATCGTGACAAAAGCAGAAGAAAAATCAACTCGACGCCTGGCTGGTTAAACAGCGACGGATAGGAAATATTATAAAAGACGAAGTGACACAGGATTAAATCATTTGCGATACATTCAGAGTATAACTTCGTGGAAGTTTGTAATTTTTCAGATGAACGGTCTCGAGTAATATGTACCCGATAGGATTCAAGTTTCGCTTCGACTGTTCACATGGTTCAGATTTGATTAGTAGGTGTTGAGACGGTTTCCTCGTTTGTTTACCGCGTTGATCGTCTGAGTCAGTCGGACGGGCTTCAGTAGAACGTACCGGAGTCTAGTATTCCTTCAAGTTGCTCGACTGTTTCAGAAGGGAGGGCTTGCGAACAACCGGAACAATTCACCAAAGTTTCATCGCAAAGTGACGATATGAGATATGCATTACATTCATCATGCAGTGAGTACGGAATTATATTTTTTGTTATCAATTCTAGATTGGAATTACAGTATACAGGGTGTTATTCAAGTACGTGGCCAAAATCAAACGGGCGTTCCTTCGTGTGGTTCTAAGACAAAAAAATCATATTAACATAGGTCCGGTAATGCTTCGTTTTCAATAAACAAAGTGTTAAAATTAAAAAATAAACTGTTCGAATGTAATTATTTTGTGGTGGATGGAGTCTTTCTCCTAGCTTTTTTGGGTTATCAACCTACCTCAATCTAAAAAAATTAAATAATGTTGCAATCTATACAAGTCTAGGACAGATTTTCAATCTTCCCCGAAAAGTTGCTGCGTCAAATGTTTATATGAACTTTATGTCTTGAAATTACTCAGAGAATCGCCGCTTTGAGTTTGGCCACGCACTTCAATAACACCCTGTATAAGTAAACTTGTGTAAACTGCCCTGTTAATTTTTCTACAATGTAAACTCTGCATTACAAAATGGTGTACGAATTGTTCGTCAAATCCAAAAATTTGAATATTTCTCTGCCATTCACTTGAACATTTAACAAGTTTAATACATAATTTACCTTTTTTTGTTTCTATTATCAGCTAACCCATATTAAAGCTTGAACTATTTCTACATAACTAATAGATTCAAAATATATACTTACCTACGTTAATAGGCTATTTGTCGTTATGAGCAATAAAACTCTACTAGAAATTCATTTTGACATAACAGTCAAAATAAGGAAAGTTTTTGTTTCTGATTATGCTCTCTGTCGCGCATAGGTATACGTCATTAATTCCGTGCCAACATGAAATGGACAAGCTGAATATTACTACAGTTCTCGCTCTTGCAGCTATTTGATTCCCAGTTTGATGTGAAACATTCCATCATTATTCCGAAACCCCTGCATTTCAGAAATAATAAACAGAAAATACTTTCAGACAAGTAGCCAGGGCCTATTTCAGGCGATTTTTTCGGAGAATGTACAGTGAGCAACTTGTATTATTATACTCAAGAAGGCTTTGACTTGTGTGAAAACGTTGCGAAGGCTCTGTGTAGGTAACAACGCCATATTTGTTTTGAGCTTGTTTATTTCGTGATGTTTCACGGTTGTGTGTGTTTGTATCAATGAGATGAAAAGTGTGTGAAAATCAGTGACACCGATGAATTCTTGAGCGAAAAGATGGAAACTGGGTGCTAAGGAAGCGTTTCAAGGTAGTTTGTTTACTTCTGAGAATTGAATTAACTAATTGCATTTTCCTGCAGGAAGCATCAAGATCCATTCCACCAGGTGAGCTTCTTCGTGATAAAACTACAGTTTTTTTTGAAAAAAACGTTCCCAGTTCATAAATTAATTCGATGACGCTTGGGAATAAATAGTCATAACCTGTGTATTGAAAAAAACTTGATTAAATTGAGATTTGTCTGGACTCGGACAAGTTTGCACTCAAGTATGCGGGTGTTGAAGAAATAACAAAATCAAGAATTGACGAACATAGCACAACCAATCATGCAATTATCGAACCTTGCATAACTTCCTGCAATAATGCTCAGTTGACGTGCTTCTGAAGGCATATATTTTATTATTATACGGGTGATATTCGCATACATGAAATACGCCACAAATTATTCCAATCGAATGAAATGATAATAATTGAGTAATTTCATACCTAGAAACCAGCTGCATGATGGAATAAATTATAAATCCGCATTTTCAGCTGATTACGTTATGCGAAAAAATTTGTTGGAATGCTAACAACTAGCACAGTTACACATTTGAGTGTCAATATGTGATTAGTTTGGCAAAAAGAAATAATTTTATTATTTACCAAAAATCAATGTTTACTGTCGCAATTTCGTATATTCATTTCAAATTTAATGCCTGTGAATTTCAGCATTTTTGATGCTTCAATATCGACACGTTTCTATCACAAACCCGATTATTCAGTGAAAATGACCCTGGCAAGTGGAAATCCTAGTAGCTTGACAAATCACTGTCGTGTCATTATCTGTCAACGTAGTTATTGGAATTTTAGAACGAAATATCTCGAAAGATGTATGATTTTAGAGAAATTTTTCATGAGAAGGCAATATCTATCTTGAATACCGCATGACAAAATTTATCTAGTAATTTGAGTATATTTTGAATCCTGAATCCTGCCTTCTTGGTCATTGAAGTCATCAGGTTGAGATTTTGACTCATTGAGTCTTTGAATTGGATGATGAATTTCTCTTCTCTTATGGCCACATCTGATTCCTTCCAATACGGATGTTTTCCCATTGCGATTTAATTTTCTTGCTGAATAATTATGCCCAGAGTTGTCCCTTAGATATGATGACCAACTTAATTCTATATCCAAACAGTTCTGGCTTGATATTTTCGTATCAAATTGCCGGCGAGCTTGAATAAAAATTCCAAAACCGCAAATAATTGAAACACCAGGGAGATTATCAATGAAAATGCATTTTGGATTTTGTTTGAAAGAATAAAGGCTATCAAGGTCGGAGTCGATATTTTCGATAATATCCGGCCTTGATGACGGTGGTTTAGTATTTTGATATGCTAGCTGTCGCTCGCAACTACAGTAGCCATCTATAGTGCTCTTACAGTTGAAATGAAAACATCAAAATCCGAGACCACGGCCAAAAATATTGACTTGGTTTGTTGAAAAACGTCTAATCAGAAAAAAAACACCACTTATTCATTTGGAAAGAGCAATTAATAATGATGATTATGAAACTGGAGCTCAAAAATTGAGAGTAGAAAGAGGAAAACACGAAATCAATTAGCAATGTGGTCAATCAAACCGTTTTCAGATGAAGAACGAAATTATTAATTATAGGGAATTAAAGCTAATGAGGATGTTTAAAAAAATTCAGGTTATTAACACACATAGACTTATGTTAGAAACTATTTCATTTAATCGACGTATGTTTACTAAAATATCGTATATGTGGATAATTTAAATCTCAATATTGTTTGAGCCCTATAAATTAACTTAAAACTCCAAGAAATAATATTTAATTTTACGAATGAGAAAGGACTCAATTATTAAATTAAATTAGGAAAAATTAAAATTCACATAATCAAATCGTAATCTATGGTAAAATAAATGAGTCGTTTCAACAATGTATTGAAATAGTTCGAACTGGGGTTGAGTTTTTTTGTGTGTGTAGGTATGTATGTCTGAATATTCGTAAAAATATTCCAAAGCCCTTTTCCTTAAAACAAACGAACAACAGGAAGCAAGATGGGAACGGGAAGAGGTTCGTAAGAACTATTCGACTGTTATCGTCCAAAACAATCACTTAATGAAATTCAAGTTGGGAACAAGAAATCGTTCGGGTTCGAACTATTGAGACAGCTTTCTCTGAAAAAATTAGCAACGGGAAGCAAGATGGGAAGGGGAAATCATTCAAGAATTGGAAATCAGAACCAGTGTGAAAAAAAGGATGATTAGTAAGTAACATGAGAACAAGGAACCATTCACTTACGATTTATTATAATCTGACATAGACGAATAACGAAAATCACTGTAAACCGTATTTACTTTAGCAATCTAATAAACTCAGGATATCTTCATTTCTCATAAGATGAAAATGTATTTGATAATCCCGTGGTGTATATTCCGAGTTATGATGTTTGAAAATACAATTTGTTCTCGACTTGAAATTTTGTGTTGGTCGAAAAGAATACTGTGGTGACAATGGAAACGAGAAGGGAAAGGAAAAGAAATACAAAGCTCTACCCAAAATAGCTACTGAATTGATTTAATCGTTTTATGACACTCACTAGAAGCTCAGTCGTAAACCTCACCTTCGTGAACAATAAGTATCATTATGTGTCGTGTTATAATATTATAATACAGTATTATATTCCAAAGCCTTCGAGGCCTTGATTAGCCATCCTACGAGCCACCTTATCACGACTAGAGTTTCTCCTGTCACTACAAACACAATTCGATGTTTTAAACTTCGCGATGTAAAACATAAGTGACCTTAATGTAACCGTAAATGGTCAACAAATATTTTATCAGGGTGAAGTCCGAGTGAACTGTAACGGTACAAAGATGCTGTAGTAGCAACAGCACTGTTGTCGCTGATCGACGATCAATTTATTGATAGCGAGAAAGAAGTTTCAACCGATTCATTAACGTTACATCGGCGGGACCGTTACAAATAACGTACAAAAACAGTTGTTCAAATTCTGATTCATTTGAATAGTTCATAAGTAAGCAGCAGGAAATGAATTGTCGCATACACATTTCACCGGAGGCAGTTATAAGGTCATTCATTCACCGTTCATATTTTTTATTAGCAGAAACTTGCGATAAGTGATCGTAACGTTTAATGGTTTCCTCCTTCTTGCCCACATTATTGTCTTGCGAATGTCTCGGCTCAGGAACAATGTTCAGTTCGATATGCGACAGAAATAAATCGGTTTAAGTGCCAGTCGTTTGTCATTCTCAATGATGCATAAAATGCAGCTGGATAGCATTTCAGAAATGATAAAACTGTGCGGTATATAGGCGAGCCCATAAATCGATTTTATATCCTTATCAATTAAGCATTGAACTGTTTCACTCTAACAATACGCACTTTTATTCAGGTATTTTTTTATAACGAAACTATATGCTTTTTTATATTTTACTGCATTGTCTGGGATCAAGATGAACACCCCAAGATGAATCCTGGTGCGTTGACCGATATGCTTTTGTTTAGCCAATTCCTCTCGACCTGAGAAATCGAAGAGGAAACTTACATTTTTTGACGGTAGGTGGTGTTGAGGTGGTGATACAAATGCGATTTTCTAAGGGTACATTTTCACTGAGGCGGCAGCTTACGAGTGATTTTCGATACCGGCGGTTTCATTGGATGAACTCTTGCGGGATATTTCGTTCACCAATAGAATTATCCGAGAGGGAAACATCTTCTTTCAATTTTGTACACCTAAAAATTTTAAGTCATTTAAGTCATCGTTTTTAGTCTTTAAGTCATGCGTTCAAGTCTTTAAGTCATGCCTTTAAGCTATTAATTTGTTTGACAGTTCGATTTGAATTTGAATGCATTTGAAAGTTCCTTTAATATTCAAAATCTTGTACCTAGTTCCTGTTTCTTTTCACGTTTTTCTTGTTTATATTCTTTTATAAGTGTTTATCGTTGCTGTTCATGTATTTGTTTGATTTTATAGTGATAGTTAGATTTATCATGAACCGATTTACAAAGCTCAAAATAAAACGCTCGTGTAACGTGTAGGTATTACTTATCCCTCATATCATCGGCTCGTAATCACATTAAAATTGCATTTTTTTAACACTATGAAGAAAAAAGTACTTACTTACCTATCTTCGGTTCCTCAGAAAGTAGAAAGGTAAGATATCAATACTTTCCAGTTTCACTCACAACTATTGTTTCGGAAGATTTAGAATCACATCACAATCACTGAGTTTTTGATTTATTCTTCATCAAATTGAAAGCAAAAGGAATATCTAATAATCAGTCAAAATGTGATGACTACATAATTTCTAGCATTTCGCGGGAAAGCAAGAAATTACATGCAAAACATGAGACCATGAAATAAACATAATCTATAAATAATCGAATGGCCGTCGAGCAGACGGATATCATGGCATCACAGATTAAATAAAAATCACGTAAAGTGCGCCTCTGCTGGCGAATTCTCGAATTCATCTCTTCAGTAAAAATTGATCAAAATCAAGATAGCGAAAAGTCGAGAAAATTTGCTTACAATCTATTAGGTATAAGTCAACACACCAGGGTTTTTATTAATCTTGTCTGGGATAGAGAAACACTGATTTATATTATAATCTGTTGTTCCCTATATGTTAATCGTATACCAAACCCTGAAAACAGCAGATATCCAGAAAAAGTTCTTAATAGCATTCGAATATTGCATCGTAGTTTTTTTTTCATGTATTGGAGGAATAAATTATCAGGCCTAAATGATAATGTGAAATTGTTTGTATTGTAGGTACATAATATTGTACATATCAAAAAATGATTCTTTGAATTTTTTGTGTTTTATAACTTACGAGCGAAAAACTCTCAGTCGAAACTTGTTCCGAGGATAAACGAGGTCGTATCTTTTATCGTGTGATACATACTACGTTGATGAAATGATGAAAGTGGACCAAGAATAATAATTCATATCAAGATTCTCGAAAACTCTACCCAAAAGCACATGTTTTTTTCAAGAAAACGGTGATAGAGCAACGATTCAGTGTCTTACGATTGTAAGCTCCAGGGATCGATACTGCAATAATTGGGGACAAGATATCTCTCCCTAAAATTCATTTGGCGTATTTATCACACTTATAATAATGAAGAACGGTTTCCTTTCCTTCAAAACCGCTCAAAACTTCCAAAGTCTAGATGTGTCTATAAATTGTTCTAAAATTGTTCGTTCCGTTAACCAGCTGACGAACGTCAACCCTCAGAAGTCGAAACTTGTGCGAGCAATGGATCAACGAGGCCTTACCTTTTAACGTGCGATTACCCAGCACGGTGGCCCGGCGAGGATTCGAACCCCGGCCTTCCGCTTAACAGGCAGATATGCTAACCACTACACTATAACATGTATACATGCATTGATCTATCAATTTGAAATTCATCACATCCTACAATTAGACTTGTTTTGCTTACATCTATCAGTTTTTCGTAAATATATCAATGTATCTACAACTCTTCAATGATTAGCAGCTGCCAGACAATGATAATGATAAGTTTCAATACGTGGTGTAGATTTCTGTCCACTGACTAACACTCATATCTTTTCGATATTGGTCAGATGCTAAGATCATGTTTCTTGGTGAAGTTGATGACCAAAACGTTTTGAATGGGATTGAGGCGGGTCTGTTTCTTGAACAGAGTTTGCGACAAAAGAAGAGGACATTGGCTACCACCCGATATTCAATTATTATTCGGTTATCAGCGCGTGTTGAAGAAAAGTGGGAGTTTACGTATAAGATAGGGTCCCCGGTGTGGGCCAATATAAGAGGATGAAATAGGACAGACATTCACTAAAATATATGCCTGACACTAATTAGAAATTTTAGGTATATCTACTTGCATTTTGTAGGCGCCACTCGAGGAAATATCGAAATAGGTGTTCCCGGTGTGTGACAGAAAGATTCATTAGTCTCTGCCTACTCGAACGGACTATTTATAGGTAGACAGCCGTACGTCTTGTTTGTGGCATTGTACAATTTCCATGCTTAATTCAAGTTATAGCCTACCTAACAATATTTATGAATAATCTGTCTCTACCTTAGGGTACTAATTATAGTCGAATATGCACTAGGAGGCCGCTACATAAGTACCAACTAAGTACGTTGAACTAATTATAGTTATTTTTGAACCACGAAATGATACGGATAATACAAATGCTACGGGATAATGGAAATTGATTATACAATTCATGAACTCGAAACAAGACTGAACCTGACGTAACAGAAAAAACAGATTTTCACAAATGAATATCACATTCTGATCAGTATGGAGACTCGGACAAGTTAATGAATTGAATTGAAAAGTTGATGGTTTTTTCACTGAAACATCCATCTTCAGTAGGTCACCATGCTGTACCTACATCTGATGATGTTTCAGTCGAAGGTTTATCGATTTAGTACGGAAATTGATAATGACATCAATTCATTACCACTAGATTAGCTGTCAATCTAGCCATTTGATTC